>VZRO01005791.1:51929-141433 GCA_013397915.1 Daphoenositta chrysoptera | reverse complement strand
CCTGCAGCGCCTCGGCCGCGGGCAGCGCCGCCGCGCCGGCACCGCGGCCCCGGGGCAGGGCCAGGAGGCACCCTGCTCCGCCCAAGCCCAAGCAGTCCCCGTCCTCAAAAGGCCACGCGAAGGACGGCGATGCCTCTGGGCAAAAACTCTGTTTACTGACTGCGATCAAGCCCTCCAATGTGGAGAAAGAGAAGGTCAAATTTTTCGACTCGGATTTCACGTACAATCCTCAGTTTGAGTATGAAAACCCTGCTCTGCCAAATGTGTTAGCTAAGCACAGCCATGCATCTGACAGATTTCTTAAGCAGGTATAGTTACTTCTTTTTCTCCCTCCTTTTCCACTGATTATTCCTTCCTACACCTACATGATATTTGGCTTTGTTTATAGCAAAAACTAACTCCTCCTTATCATTCTCCCCTGCTGTTTGAAAAATGCATCAAAGATGAGAATGCACTAGTAGAACTGAAATAAAATATTTTTTACCAAAAAAATTATAGCTTTCCTAAAAATTGCAAGATTTCAAAGGATAAAGGAATAGTTCTTTCTAAATGGGTTTACATAAAACATAATTTAAAGCAAGAAAGTTTTTTAGGCAATGAAGCAGAGTCCAGTACAGGAAAAATAGAGTGCCTAAACAGACAGAGGAATAAAGCAGCATAAAAATCCTGCCAATCCTCTTGGTGAGACAGGGATTGGGAGGGGATAGCAATTATTTGAGGTCATCATTATTGGATAAGCATATGTTGATGTTCCCTGCTTTAATCAACTTTGAAAGGGTATTTGAATATACATTAGACTCAATCAAGCAACAGCCAAATTCCATTCCAGAGAGAGGTAACTTTTAAGAAGAGGGTTTTGGTTTTTCGTGACATGCAGCCACACTGATAACATAGCTACAGACATTCCCATTCTGGTAACTGCCTTGGTTTCCTACCTGAGTTATAAAAAAACCTCAACAGTGACAAAAGCCTTGCTTTCAACTTTGACCTAAGTGACAAAACCCAGTGCTTATCTATACAGTGGCAGAAGCAGTATTCTTCCCACTTTTGCTATTTTTAAATGGTTTAGAAGATTTTTTATTTTAAAATAGTTTAGGTCTTTCTAAACAGAGACTCTTATGTTTTCAAGTGATACTTAACTCGGGAAGACATCCTGCCATTCCATGAGTTTCACTTCTTTGTGATATGAATATTTCACTCAAAACTAAAATTCCTGGTGGAAAAGATATGTGGACTAAAAAGACTAGGGATTCTAAGAACTGATCCCCAACTTGTGAACAGACTGACTTTTTTTTTCTTTTTCTAAACCCAAGAATGCACAAAAGTGTTATTACCCATTACATCATTGTATTGATACTCTCCATTTTTCACACTGAAAATATCTGTGTACTTTAACAACTCAGTTTCTGGGTTTTCATAAAAAATTTATTTTCTTTATGAGAAAAGAGAACAGCTGTTCTATTCTTAAAATTTTCTTCCATACTTGTAAACAACGAACTAAATCATAGTGACACCAAATAAAACTGCTCCTTGACTAGAGCTTTTTAATAGGTTTTCTTTGATTTTTTTAGTAATATTAACAACATAGATGACAGAAAATCAACAACTACTGATTTGACAAACTGAATTTAATACAAATTATCCCTTTCAGTGTGGGCTAGCAGAGCCTTATAAGTCCTTTTATGCATGATGATTTTCTGGAGCAAGGCTGTCTTTGGTTTACCCTTCTTTTAACAAAAACCCCTAAGCCTAAATACTGAATATTTTAATAATGAATAATTCCTCAATATTATTCTGATTTGTAACTCTACCTTTTCCCTATCCATAAAAAGTATGGGAAAATAAAGGCTTTGTAACAACTTTGTAAAAGGCAGTAAAGGATTTAATATTCAATGAAGTATGATATTTCTGACAATTAACAAGGAAGATGTAAATTGTTTCACAAGACTTAGTTTGAGTCACTAGAAAAGCATGTGTTCAAAGTTCAGCTCCTAAAAATACCAAACAAAAATACCTTGCACTTAAAAATGCCCAAACCAGCAGCTTTAACACAGCTCCAAGCCCAGCAGGTGTCACTCTCTCTCTTTTATCTACAACTAGCTTTAGAAATTTTCATCTCCACGCGAATTTGAATTTAATTTCATGCAAATTTACTATCCAGAAAAAGCAGCATTAATCAAAATTTTAATCAGCAAGTATTGTAGGAGCACTTTCTTTTTCTTCATTTCTATTTTTTTTTTTCCACTCAGATTTTACTTGTCAGAAGAAACACGTAGGTATCTTACAGGAAGTTAAGTTCAGAAAGGATGACTTTAGTTGCAAAAAAAGCTGGGTCTGCAGTAAAAAAACACAACTGTGCATAGTCACCTTTTTCACTACAAGAAGGATTAATTCAGTTTTGTTGGGGTTTTTTTGAAACATTTTTGGCTTCTGCTTATTGCTCCACTTATTTTAGAAAGTCTTGGTATCTGTGAACAGAATTATTCCTATTTTTTTCTACAAAAGGTGCTCATGGCAACTGACGCTTGCTCTTTCATGAGTAAAAAGCTGTAAACCCAGCTCTTACTGACTGAACCCACCATTTTTATAGGGGGCTCTTAGGACATTTAAGTGAAATGAGCTCAAAACCTGACATTTTAGAATTTTTGAAATTTTTCAGTCATGTCAAAAATATTTTTACCCACAGCTGTGCACAGCCTGCTAGGACATTAAAACAGATTGTATTTAGTTACTACCCTTTCTGCATTTGTGCATGTCTATGAAATTGGTTAATACAGCATTACTGAAATATGTCTGGAAGACAAATCACACTCTGCCCCATTTATTTATTTTTTTAAAGGCAAAGAGCACCGAGGATTTGCAAACCATTAACCCAGCAATGCTGCAGTGGGGAACACACAGGCTTGTGAGCACCCACTTTACTCCATGCCTCTACTTAAAGCAGAGCTTTTAAACATTGGGCACAGCCCAACACTTCTATTGATTGACTTTTCACAGACATAGAGAAAACATTTTTGAGTTATTCATACATTTGAAAAAATGCTAATATTAGTGTCTTTCTTCTCGTACTTTGTTCTGTTTGTTTCTCTCTTTCTACTTTATGATATTTTCTTCATAATAAGGTTTTTCATGAGTCACACAATATGTGCCTTTAGGGAAGTAAACTTGAGGATAGAAAATAGCATGCAGATTTGCACTCTTCACATTGATTATCATATCTGATATTACAGAAGTTAATTCTCTTATCACAGTTTTTCAAGGTCACTGCAGCAACTGTGTGCTCTAAAAGTTTTCTTGCTCAAACTACTTGTCCTCCACTGTGAAGTTTCTTAACACTCAAAGTGTTTGTTATTTTTACTCAGATGCTAGGGGTGGCTATACTTGCTTAGAAGAAATTGTTCCCAGTTGTTGCAGACCAGATGAACTTAACAGTTGCAATTTGCTGAACCAAAATCAGCAAGTTGCAATTTTAGGTAACCTGTTTCTTTGAATTGTACAAAGCAGCAAAAAATCTATTTCTATATATGTTAAAAAAACCAACAAAAAACCCCCAACCATTTTGTTGAATGAGTGATGCCCCCATGAAAGAGTTATACATCCTCTTCCCTTGTACTCATAAGAGTATAGCCATTTTGAGTTCATAAATAAACCAGTTATGCCACATTGCAAGTGTTTGTGTGACACCTTTTAAGGCAATAATGCAAGTAGCCTACAATTAGCAAATTTATCAGATGTTGGGAAGAAATTTAGGTGGAGCTGGAAGGCTAAACAACATGGCATTCCACACTGAGTAATCCCTTGCTATGTCCAAGTGATGTCACAGCTTAGGCATGTGGAAGATTCAAGAACATGACACTGTCTGTAAAAAGCACTTAATTGTAAACCACTTCATTCTCCACTAGTAACAAATTCCCTTCTTAACTAAGATTTATAGATAAGGTGTGCTAATACATAACACAAAGCGTATCAGGCCATCTAAGTGGCATAAGTTCTCAGGGTCTGACACAAACTTCTCTCTTCCCCTGGAAGAGACTGTAGATCATTTCTTGTGATACCACAGTAGGAACATAGGCTTATTTCAGAACACAGTCTCATACAAAAACCCAGTGCATATTAACTTTTAATTCTTTACAAAGTAATTTAAGAGTTTTTAGTTTAAAAATATTTCTACCAGCTCTAAATTACTTAAAAGTGGTCTTTATACCACTAAGAACAAGCATGCAAAAGAAAAGCCCCTACAAACACAGAATAAAACTCAAATACTACAGCCTGAGTGCACTAGCCTAAAAAATCTGCACTTACCTTCCTCCCTTCATTCCTCTTGACCCAAACAGCCACCATTTTATGGCTGTTGATTAAACTAACAAGCACAATCTTGTACTTCTCAGTGTTACCTAATGATGCACCTTGGAAGCTTTTTTCCCCCCAGCAGATAAGTTCTGCAGGAAGAACAGCAATGATGTGCATCTACCTTGTCTGTTTTATAAATCTCAGCAGAGACTGAAACCCTTTTGCAGCAGAGCTGCTTCTGAATGTATGAGCTGACTGAAATGGGGGGCTGACTCCTAGATCACTGAGCCCCTTCTCTGACTTGCTTGCCTCACACTACTCATGAGAAGTCTTATCAGTACATATTTCTACAATAACTCTCAAGCAACTGAGCTGTGGTGCTGAACGTGGGTGACTTGGGATTCAGAGACTTGCTTGGCTGTAAATAATTTGTTTTAAAAAGCCAACACCACCATAACCTAAACCAGTCAATTAAACAGGCTTGCCTTGTTCTTGTTAGCTCTTCTGTGGTATTGCTTTCTTGAGCATCAGTAGAGTTTGCTGTGCAAGGGGGCTTGTCTTGGGATTGCTGCTTCTTTTGGCACTCTTTGGTAGTGATCAGAGGGATAGGCAGACCTTTTAGATAAGATTGGAAATGACAGGAATTATTACTCCTAATCAGTAACCTGGTACAGCCACATGGTTCTTCTTTTCTTCCATTTTTTTACCTGTTGCTGAAGAGTTTGCAGTTTAGCCTTAGGAACTGCAGCAGTACCAGAGTTCTGCTGGCCTGGAGGCTGGAAAATAAGCTCACAGTTGGATACTGCAGTAGGCAGCAGCTGGCATGCTGGTCTGGATCTTCCCCTTTCCCAGCAAGTTCTTGCAACACCTGACTGAGTCATCTCACCTTGGAGACAGGTGCAGAACCTCAAATTAAGGGCTTGGTGTTGTAGTCAGTGCTTGGAAACCAAACACTTCCCGAAGTTTTTCCCCTCAGGGACCACCCCCAACTGGGGTGGTTGTAGCAAGAAGTGTCAAAACTAGGAACATCACTGGGGATGGGGCTCCTCTCAGTGCCAGGGCCATCTGCCACTCCCCAGAGATTTGTGTGTGATGGCTCTCCCTGTGGTTTCAGTGCTTCCAGAGCCACACCTGCCTGCTTGGAAAGAGTTTTTGGGATGTTTTTCTGTTTCATTTGAAACAGAGTCAAGAGAGGAGGTGATAGGGGTGAGCACCCTTCTTAGCAATTCCTGAATATCTGTTCAGCAATGAGGAGGCTTAAGCTTAATGACTTTCTCAGTATGCAGGAGTTCAAACTTTCAACACCTATCTGGATGTGGCTGGAATGCCAGGATATAGGTTACCTAGCGTGGCACATAAAGAAGTTTCCCCTTGAAGCTGTGAATTCTATCAGGTTGAGGTAGGAGACGCCAGAGTGGGTCTGTGCTTCTTCAGGAGGACCTATGTCTGAAAACCTGCTATTTGTATTGTGCTGTTGATTCAAGTGTCTCACAGCATTTTAGGGAAATCTTCAACAGCCCAGCAGGTGCCTGGTCTCCTGACTCCCAAACTCATGCTGCCTCCTGTAGCACGGAGGTCTCAGCTCCAGGGACTTTGCTGTTATAGACAGCCAAGCACGAGGTTTGATGTGTGTTCAGTGCTCGTTTTCTCACTGTTTGTTGTGATCAGGTGGTTTTAGAAAACACCTGCACTCCAGCTGAAGTAGGAGAGTCCTCTGGGATTTCATTTCAAATGAACTTAGGCATCCTAGAATTTAAGTGGGTACTTAGTGTTTAGTCTTATAGACTTAAATGAAATTTAGTATCAACAAACTGTGAAGACAAATTCCATTCTAGAAGATTGATTAAGAGATGACTTCTTCCAGAGTGAACAAACAAAGTTAATTAATTGTTCATAGAAACCTGATACACCAAACATCTAGTAGGTAACATAAATATCTTAAGGATCTGGCACCTGGCAAAGGAAACTGAAGAAGTGTTCTCATTAATTGTTCAGGCTACTGGCTGAGGATAAATTTCCTGGGAAAGAGGTAGAAATATTTAGGTTGCTTCTTTAACCAAGGATTTTGTATAAGACAGGCAAACACTTCAGCATGTGCAGGCACTGAAAAAATTATAAAACAGCCAATGTTTTTAGAAGTTAAAATTCATAGGTAATTAAAACAAAAGGAAAAAATTGTTTGGAAAAATATAAAGACAAAGAAATACTGAACATTAGGTGCAATATTTCTTTGGCATTCAGGTAAGTGATATTTCCCTCATCAAAGAGCATTTAAGAATATGTCTAGCTGTCATTTATGGGTTTCAGTAGCAATTACTCAGGGTTGCTTAGTTTCAACTTGAAAAAAAAAAGAAGGATTGTTAGTAGCTGTGAGAGATAAAAAATTAATCAAATTTTTTGTGGAAAATTAGTCAATCTGACAATGTCAGAATTACATAGCTGGAGACAAGCGTGTCACCAGCTTCATGAAGGGATAGAACTGTATAATGTAAAAAAAGATTCAGTCTGCAAGATTTTCACCTTAATTGTTAGTGGTGTTTTCTTAGCAAGAGCATTAATTTTTTAAGGTAGGATCAGGAATTCCTGTTATCAAGTCTGTGACAAAAAGCTATTCCCTGTAGCTGGATTGTTGCTGGGAAAGAAGTTATTCCATGCCACATTTTCTTCTAAGGATGTGAAATGACATGCTGGAAAGCAGATAACTGGGGATGAGCATTTCACACCCCACCATCTTCAATATGCAGAGTTCAGATCATGGTTATGGGCACCGTGCTAAGCTTTGCACCTACAAGGGACTTCTTCTAGCAGCAGTACATAAGAGAATTGCTGATACCACTCTATTTATCTCATGAAATAGGCCTTCATTTTGGCAGATTATAAAGAATTACTGTGGTTTAAATGAAAAGTTAAAATGAAAGTTCTGTAAATAAAGTTCCTGCTCTCTCTTCTCCTTTCTGACACAGACACCCATGGTGCAAGGGATTTCATTGTAAGGAGACATTTTTGGTAAAAGTATTATCGTTAAAATTATAGTTACACATCTGCTTAATCATGGTTCAGTGTTCCTAAATTAGAAAATGGCAAGAAATGAAGTGAGATGACAGTAATAGGTGATCTTTTTCATATTCTTTGGAAAAACATAAGAAGAAACATGCTGTCAAACTGCAAAAGTCCTGGAGACCTGTTATGTCTGTTTTACAAGGCAGTTGTACAACATTGCCAAAATTAAAAAGAGAATGGGTATTATTTCACTAGAGTGATAATCACCTAATCATCACGCTGTTGTATGTGGGTCTAAGATGAGTTGATCAGAATCTTTTTTCAGTACTTTGGCATTAATGTACATTTGAAGATGTATAAATTCATTGCAGAGTATGTCAGCATGTATTAAATGAGTACAGCCTGATAGTGACTGCCAGTGAGTTAAGAAAAGAAGGATTTTAAACCTAGAAAAAAAGAGAGATTGAGAGGGAGAGAAAGAATACACGTGCCAGTCTGACATGGGGATCTTACTGCACTGATATTTGCTTTGCTTTTTCATTTTATAGTCCATTAACATTATGAAGCGAACATTGCAGAAATATGGGAGCTATGAAAAATTTGAACAGGCCACTGGAGGCAGCTTGCTGACCAAAAGTCGCATCTGGAACCACGTCAGGAAATACATGGTGAAGGAAGGCTGTCTTGGTGAGGTAAGGTGTGCACTGCATCAGGGAGGAAACACTTGTGTAGACCTTAGCCATTACACATGGATGGACCCAAGAGACCATCTGGGAGGCCTTTCCTCCACAATTACAAGAATTTTCCTTACACCATACTTTTCTCATGGCTAAGCCCAGTCTAATGTTTGAACAATTGAAACGACACAAGTTCATTGTGAACACTTCAGTCATCTCTCTGAGCCTGTTTCCTGATCCATGTATGCTTGTTCTTAAATTCGCTTCTTTTGGGAGTACCCAAGAACGACACCCTTCCTTCCCTCCTTTTTTCAGCTGCTTGGAGACCAGCACATTTCCATTTATTCATCAGTTCTGCCATCCGTTCTCCTGTATCAAATCATTTAGACCACAGGAAAGAGTTAAGAAAAGGCCAAGAAAAATAAGCAGCAGCCCAAGAGAGTGATTTATAAGAAGAAACACAAATGAAAGTGACATAAGTGAATAAAAATGTCTGAAAGAGGTTGGCTTGTTGAGTTCGTTTGAGTGCTGTTTTTTCCTGGCTTTAACCATCTAATTTTTTAGAGCCCTGTGAAAAAAAAACTTATTTTCTGTATTCAGGATTTTAAAAGACCAGTTTGATGAAGTTAAATGAAATTGCTTGGAAAAGTCAGATGAAATTGAATGTATAAAAAAGGGATTAATCCAAATGAAATCACCAGATGACACTGTCAAAGATTTGGATGAGGTCACTGGCAGTGAGCAAGAGGAGTCTGGAATCATGAAACAAAAATTAATTTCCCAGAAACTAGGTTTAATTGGTAAACATATTAGGAGAAACTGCTAAACTCATCATACATTTTTGTGAGACTATTATCTGACACTTGATAACCAGACTTTACCTGTGTTTCTAAGAGTGGCATTAATAAACTACAGTTTAGAGCAAGCAGAAAAAATCTGTATGTTTGGTCTTTGCTGTGCTTTTATCTCCCTCTTCATTTTTGGCTTGGTTTGACTTCATGTAAGCTGGATCCTACATCCTCATCCAGCAACCCATGTCCTTCTTAATGAAATGCTTTACTTCTGTAAAAATAGGGTTAATACAGGATAGTCTAAAGTATGAAAATACTCTCTCCAGCTGAAGAAGTCTTAATAAAGCTAAGTGGCACCTGCCCTTTAAATCTAAATGCTTTGGGATTTACCTATTTTTCCTGCCTCTTAAATCCAAGTTTTATGGGACTGACCATTTGCTGTTGAACTTGAAGCTGAATGGTGAGTTTTGAATACAGGGAAGTGTTGTATTCATGACTTTGATCCCTGGGTCCTTTTTTTTTTTTTTTTTTGAATACCAAAAAAGTGATCTTTCTTTTAAGTACTCTCCTGGGCAGTACTGTTTCTTTAGGCTTTACATGAAGAGGGAAAGGTCCTTAGTCTTCAACAAAGAGAGTTTCACTTTTCCCTAACAGTCACTTGTTTAAAAAGGCTTTTTGAAGTAAAATAATAAAACGCATCAATATGCATTAGTTTCCTTCTCTCCCAGTTTTTGTTTTGATTACCAATTTTCCAAGAGAGAACAGGAAAGCAAGTAATATATTGCTGTATACAACAAAACAATACCAGTATTTCAATAATATTTCAAGTCTGCATCATGTAACAGGAAAAAAGTACACAGTGCTTCCCCCTCTCATTCAAGTGGCTTTAAAATTGCAACTGAAATGGTTTCAGACAGCTAATTATATAGATGCCTAGTCAATTCATGCGTCCTCACCTAGTATTTTTCAGTTCTCAGTAATACTAAGATAATTCAACACAGTTCAAAATCTGGAATTTTCTCTAACTTATTCTGCATGCAATTGCTCCCTGAGTCTAGTCAGTGTTACCATATTAAATTTTTCAGTCTTGTGTTGGTCTGTCTTCACCCTCACCCACCCCACTAAAGTCTGAGGTTCTGTCTGTAGGACAGGTGAGTAGGATGAACTCAGCCAGAAGGGTCTCCCAGGTGATTGCTGGTCGCAAGACAGAGTTGGGGAGGACAAGGGACCAAAGAGAAGTGAAATAATGGAAGGGCCAGAGGAAAAAGCAGGAAGAGGAGCGAGAAGAGAGCTCTTTCAGTTCTACCTGGACTCTCTTCTCTCCAGATTGTGGTCCATCTGACGGAGGACCTGCTGTCCCGCGCCTCCATGACCGTGGTGAACGGCCGCCCCACTCTCACTATCAACGTCTCCACTGCGCGAGAGCACTGGCTGGAGGGGATGCTGAGACACGAAATTGGTATGAGCAGGACATCCCTTCTGCAGGCAAAGGGGAGTACTTGCATGCTTTCTTACTTATTGCACAGTGACGGGCCAGGCACTGGACAGATGCAGAAAGAGGGAACATCCCTATCCAAAGAATCTGTGCTGGAGGTGTGCTAAAGGGAAGGAGAAACCTTTTGATTACTGCAGGATGCAGTAAAAGGATACCTAGGGTTCATGTACATGAGCATTTTAGGTCAGATCGAGAGCGAGCTTTTGAAGTAAGCCCACCAGCTAGTCCCACTTACTGCACTGAGGTTCCCATGCCAAAGGAATCTTGGAGCAAGCAAAGAGCAATCCTTTCAGAGGATGCTAGCCCAGAGGCTCTGCTCCAGGGCATACCTTCTGGGCTGTCACTGCTCAGGAACGTTTCAGTCATGAGAGCAATTTTTTAACTACTCTGCAGTTAAAAAACAAAAGGGAACAAAAATAGTGTGACTGTTCAACTTCAGCTCCAGCCATGTCACTTTACAAACCCGCTCCTGTCACGCTGCACTGCTTGCAAATGCAGGCATGCTTTAGGTATGAAGAATTTACCCAGTGATCCCTAAACTGGTGTAAAATTGCTTTGGTTTTGCATTACACAAGGCTTGCCCAGCCCTGTGGAAAATTTCTACACATTTTTCAGTGCATCTGTTTTAATGAAGTACATAGCAAATGGATAAACTTGGCTAGTGCCTGAATATCAACTGAAGAATAAGCCTTGCAATTGCCTAGAACCACTGTTAATCACATTGTAAGGGATACAGCATCTTCCAAGGCTGCAGTAGTGCTGTTTAATCACCTTCAGGAGGCAACATTTCTGCCCTTTGACTTTGATTTTCCTTCCTTCTGTTCCCTACAATGCCTAGCCTATGCCAGAGACAATTCAGCTTGTAAGACACTTCTGAAAATTCCTTTAGACAAATATAAAAAGTCAAGTCCTCCTGATAGTTTTATTCCTTAGGCATTTTCAGGAATTTCACTTGCAGTCAGCAGGTGAATATTTGCATGGTGTATATATCCTGACAAAATTCTCTGTTGTAGACAAGGCTAAAGTTGTCACTTTTCCCAGTGCCCAATCCTACCAGCTCAGAGTTCTGAAATGGGTATCTCCTTATATATTTTACAATTTTTTGTTAATCATTGGATGCCACTGTTTTAAGTGCCACATTCCTTTTTTTTTTTTTCCCCAGGAACTCATTATTTTCGGGGTTTTAACAACAACAGCCAGCCTTGGTGCAACCGGAATGGACGTAGGAAACACGGGTTAAAACCAATCAACCCCACGGAAGAGGGGCTCGCGAGCATTCACAGCGTCCTGTTCCGCAAAGACCCTTTGCTTTGGAGAGCTGCCCTGCTCTACTACACAGTGTACCAGGCCAGCCAAATGTCCTTCAGTCAGCTTTTCCAGGACGTGGGGAAGTTCGTCAAGGACCCCAATACTAGGTGGGATTACTGCGTACGGGCCAAGAGAGGGTGGACTGACACTTCCCAGCCAGGTGAGTTCCCTATTTGTCTTCTCTTGTTTTGTACTTCAGGGAGGTTTCCAGAACATGCACAGAGCTCCTTAATCATGTCACACAGTAAAACCTTTGCCAAAGGGAGAAATGGGATTCCGCACTTTCTGAAATGGGGTCTCAGGAATTCTGCTGTGGAAAACAAGGCTGAAAATGCTCATGAGTGAGACCTTCAGGCTGAATCAGTAAAGGATATTTTTTTGGTGGAACTGGAATGTAAATGCAAAACTTCGAAAAAATTCATACTCGCAGTTTGACCTGCTTTCTACAGATGTAATGTTGCCTGTGGTTATTCACAGGCACTATCTTCTATGTTTGGTTTCTTTTTCTGGCTAGTAGCTTTTCCCTTCTAGCTAGTTTTTGGAAAGGTTTTCAAAGTCAGGGATATAAATATCTAGTTTTTAAAAATAAAATTGTTCTGCTCATAATGGCTTCTGAGAACATGCCTTGACCAAACACTGATAGAATGCAATGTATCTCCATTCCTTTCAGGCTGTTTCAATAAGGACCAGGTGTACTTGGATGGCATCCTCCGAATCCTGAGATACAGGGAGTCCATTGATTTCCATCTTCTGACAGCCCTTGGAAAGGTGACTGAACTCATTATTCCCAAGGGTACAATTTTATCATTTCAGCAAGCCTGCCTGTAATGAGCTATGAGTCATTGTGCTTTGTCTTACTTTGATCTAGAATTCTCTGCTCTGTACAGCACCTTCAATTACACCGTGCAAGTTGCAAGTATTTTGAAGTCCTAACAATTTCTACCAGCTTGTCCTCATTCTTCGCTTATCAGATTAAGATTTATGGTCATATTTCTCAGACTTTCCTCCCTTATGGGTTACTACCCGACTTGCAGTACAACAGACTGCCTTGGCCAAACAAGATAGGTACTAGATAAGGTGGTGGTCCTAGCAGAAAACAAAATTAACCATTTGACATTAATGCACCCCCCTTCCACCACAAAGAGTATTTAATCCCAAAGTTCTCTCACTGATAGCAGGCATTTTTCAAAAATCATTTTTTCCCCCAGAATAAAGGTATTTCTACATTCACAGAATATATTTTTGGTCCATTCTAAGTATCATGGCTTTTTTGTTCTCAAAATCATCCAAAGAAGTGCGAAAATTTTGTCACATTTCCTGAACCAAATCCTTGGGTTGCTAAGCTTTCACAGTTCATAAAGCAGGGTTCACACTCTCATAAACAGGGAGTCAAATTGACAGTGAGCTTGAATTTAGAGTTGGTATAGCAACATTTCTGCCTTCTTAGCAATGAACGGGTGGCAAAGGGAAGTGGTATATTATGATAGAGGGCTTTGGTCCACATTCAAGTTTTCCTTGTACTGTCAGAAACATCCTTATTGATAAGCAAGAGCTCTTTAGGTAACTGAACTGAGTCAGGAAGCTTTGAAAATAAAATCACACTGTCAAGTAAGTCTGCAACTTTCTCTCTGAAGTTTCCTTTTGCTTTAAGCCTTCTTAACTCCACACAGCTTCTGCCTGCTAAACTACTGAACACGCACTGCTCCTTTGCTGCTTTATGCCTCTCTCTCTTCAGGGAGGCTGCAGGATTGTCAGGCCACTTGAAAAACATACTAAGTCATTCCTCACAAAATTTCAGTTTCCAGTATGATCCACATTGCATGGCACCCACATTAAGGGTCTACAAGCAATTTATTTCTAGCAGTATGATAATTTATAAGTGCTTGACTTTACAGCTTCTAAAATCAAGAGATCTTATAATGTATTCTGAATGTTTTTGCTTCAGACATCTGCAGTCAAGCTGGAAAATTGTGTATCAGAACAATGTCTGCTCTCAGCATTACAGATTAGCTGAGGTCTGCAGAGACCTCTCATCATCATTTAGTCCAACTTCCATGCTTAAGCAGTGTCAGCTAGAGCAGTTTGCCCTGGACCATGTCCAGCTGGGCTTTGAATATGTCCACTGATGGTGACTCCACGATCCTTCTGTGTGGCCTGTGCCGGTGTTTTTCCACCCTCACTGTACAAAAGTGTTTTGCGTTCAGATGGAATTTTGTGCATTTTAACTGGAGCCCATTGCCTCTTGCCCTGTCAGTGTCTGCTCGTGAGAAGAGCCCCATTCCTGTGCCATCAGGTGTTTATACACACTGATGAGATTCCCATGAGCTTTCTTTTCTCCAGGCTAAACAGTTCCAGCTCTCTCAGCCTTTCCTCGCAGGAGAGATGCTCCAGTGCCTTAATCATCTTAGTGACCCTTCACTGGGCCCGCTCCAATATCTCCATATAGTCTCATGAAAGAGAGAAGTATAAAACTTCCACTGGGATCTAGCCTAGTGGTTTATCACCACTTTAAATGGGGAATTTATTTGGTTTTTTAGGGCGGAATAGGAGGATCAGGTTGTTCCAAAGGGAGTATTAAGCTTGGCTGGCGCATCCTCCAGTTCATGCCTTCCTTCTGACCTTACTTAGAGTGTAGAAGAGTGTGGTGTGGATACATGCAAGGTGTTCAACATACCTAGAAGTGACCAAGGAAAACACTTGAAACCTGAGAAAAGATGCTTCTTAAAAGGAGCAGATTTAAAACTTCGTAGGAAATAATCAAATACTGGAAGCACTGCAAAACATTCATGTGGCGACTGCATGCAAGTAATACTGAAGAGAAACAGAATGCAGATATTGGGTGCACTTCAGTATAGCATAACTACCAGAGCTTTAAAAAGTAAAAGCAGCAAAATATCACCTACTATTGTGTTTCCCAAGAAACATATGAGCACATTACAAAGAGGATATGTAAGCCTGCTTTAGCCTCAGACTTTTTTATCTAGTGCAATGACTAATTACATGTGGTAAGGAAGACAACCCATTTCCAAAACAGGATGAGATTATGTTTTTGATCTCCTCAGGATGTCAGCTTTGGTCATTGTTTACCAATTGCAAGGACCAGGGAAATGCATCCCATTCAAACCATATCTCAAATTACAGATACATGTTTCTTGTTTGCAGCAGTAACAGAAGCCTCTGAATGTAAATATGAGGGGGGAAGGATCCTTTTTCTTTCTTTAGGAAGGAAAAGAGGTAGAATTTAATTGCATATGGTGCTGTGTTTCCAGCCTGAAAGGAGATGGTATGGTTTTGTATAGCTCCTCTGTATCCACTTCTAAGTAGGTTAATTATGTGTAATGCCACACAATTTCAAACAGCAGCAGCTTAGTGACTTGAATAAGCCTGGGCATAGGAGTATGTTTGTTTTCTTAATTGGGTGCATCTTGTCCTTGAAACTAGAAAAGCACACTTGTGTATGCAGATGCAAATTGATTTTCTTTGTGGACTTTGTTCCAATTATCATCGCTGAGATATGCACCTGTCTCTATGGATCAGGTTTAGTAATCTGGATTACACTGTCCTGTCTTTCCAGAAAGCCCTTCTATGCCTCTTGCACATCGGTGAATCCTTCATGTGCACTTTAATCGCTTCTGAATAGAAACCATCACCTGCCAAGAGGGCAGGCTGCTGCCAGGGAACCCAAACTGTGCAGGGCTCAGCTCCTTAGAAGAAACATGGGTCAAAAAGGTTAGAAGGAGCAGGCTCCACTCAAGGCACCTGGCACAAACCTCCTGTGAAGAAATAGGAGGTGCCAGTTAGTAAGCACAGCGAGGCTGGTGGGCTTTGCATGTGCTGCTGTCTGCAGGGTGCCCAGAACACACGGCTTGGAGACAAAGTGACAGCCACACAGATTTCATCACACTGGACAGCTGCCCAAGGAGTCCTGCTTTGTGCTTCCGTGGCAGCTTGTGCCCAGCCAAAGCATTCATGCTTTCAGGACTATCATTCACAGCACCCTGAGCTACTGCAATTAGAAGTCCTAGCTTTTAGAATCATAAGCCTATGAAGATAAAAATACCCATTTTCCTTAGGAAAAAAACCTATTCAGGTCTTGTAATAGCTGGCAAATGAGAGTTCAGCACCCATACCCAGAAGGCTCTGATGCCATTAAGCAAACCCAGTCTCCACCCTGCTACTGAATGGGGAAAACAAAGAAACTAAAATTGGGATGCTTAGGTATTGTTCATGCTGTAGCTAGTTACTAGAGGTGCATTTTAATTTAGCTTTACATAAGCACATTTACTAGTGAAAATGAAACAGCAGAGGTCAGGTCAGCTGGCATCATGCAGTTCCCAAAGTCTGCTTGCTGTGCCATGCCTATCCTGCACTCCCTTTCTAGTTCCTTAGTCTTTTGCACAGAGTTTTTTCCATTCTCATGAAAATCTTTCTGCCTTGTTGAGAAGACATTCCAGGACTCACATGTGCTCCATCCTTTCCCTCGCTATTCCTGCAGCTGCTGTAGATGATTCTCATTCACATTCCTACAAGTCTGTTTACTGATTGAATCAAAAGCAGAATCAGGAATTATGAAGGCATTTGCTAAAATTACACTTCTTTTGCATCTTCCACTGAAGCAGACAGTTGCTTGTGTTTCTAAAGGCTTCTCCAAGATTTTAAATTCCCTTGCTCTGAAATATTTTCTCATTTACAGGAGAGAATTTGTAGCAGCAGCAGAGAAGCAGTGGGACTGTACTGCCAAACTGACCCATGTGCTTCCTTACAGATCTCGTATGAGGATGTGGATCGCCTGAAAGGATTAGCTGTGATTGAGAACATGAGGGTGCCACACTTCTTGCAAGACCATACCCGGTACATGGAACACTTGAAAAAGATCATGGAAGTCAATGAGCTGACTGATGAGGAGCTCCAGGATCTCATAAATTAACAGTATTAGACCACTATTCACTTACTGTGTGAGGATGTAGAACTGGACTTCCCAGATCTTGCGAAAAGAGACTTATGAGGGATGGGAGGGAAGAGTGGCCAGAATATGTGGAATTCAGAAAAACCTCTTTATGTCCTTTGGCATTGTGATTGTATACTTGATTATTTTTTAAAGGGATTGTGCATTTTTGTAAAATTTGGCTTAGAAATTCCTCTGCAGTGATCTGTCCAATCATCTACTCTGTTCTGTATGCTTGGTATAGTGCTCAGTGCTGTCTCTTGTAATATGTTGCCTTTTCCCACCCAAGTTTAGAGGTGGAGGAAAGGAGACAGAGGAGAAATTCCCCCTTAGTTCACTTTTGTTTGCCTTATATTTGGTCGTAGCTGTCATGGTTCATAGCAATAGAACTGCTGTAGATAATGCTGCATTGCTGTCTGCATAACTTTCCCATTTAGTCATCATTGCAATGTAAACAGGAATTTTAAAAACAGTGCACAGAAGCAGGTCTTTGTGCCACAGGATCAAAGTCCGTAATGTTACTAAGAGTTTCAGGGTTTTTTTTTAAGGAGAGAATTATCATTTTAAAAAGGAGGAAAAAAAAGGTAGGTGTTGCTGGTTTAATGACTGTAAGCAGGTAGCAAAGCTTTCCCTTTCATTCCCATGCATTACACCATTCCACATCTTTATGTGTATAGTACGTTTCAGGAAGCTGAATTCTGGGAAGGGCCTCCCTCCTTTGAGAACAAGCATAGTCTGTCTAGGAAATTCAGCATGGCAGCGTTTTGGAAGGAGGATCGAGCAAAACTGTGATTTCATGACCTATGGTTCTAAATAAATTCAGGAACACAGGGCCGTGATCCAGCACAGCAGGCAACACTCACCTCTTTGCTGGGTCGCCTGAGCCTACAGAGGACCAGGTCACATTTTTGAGCAGTACCCCCACACTACAGCAAGCTTGAGCTTGCAGAGCTTGTTTCAGAAACAAGATGTGACTGGGGGAGAGAAGATGACTCTCAAGTGCCCTATTCCTGTGTTCCAACAGAAGTGCTGCACCACTCTGAAGCAACTTTACCTCTGTTCTAACTGCTGGTGCTATATCCAGGACCAAGGATTTAAAGCTCCTTACATCAAGGAGCCTTCTCTAGTCACATGATGAATACTTAGATGATGCAGGAGGACTTACTACATAAACTGCATTTTCTCATTCTGGAATTGTTGAGGCAAAGTGTGTAAGTATTCTGACAAAGGGTTTTGTTTTAGTAGACAGCATTCTACAAGGGCTCCTCTGAACTCCTGGGAAGCAGCTGTGGTTGGAGAGGCTAGGCAGGAACTAGTGGGAGCCTTGGACAGGGGTTCTGCCCTTTCTTACCCTGCTGCTTTGCCCACTGGTAACAGGCCTGGCGTGGGATAAGGTGAGTAGATGGAGCCAAGGTTTCCTCCACGCCACGTTTGCATGGACCTGAGCCACAGTATCCCCTGTCCCCTTATCTCGTTCTTTAATGAAACAAATGGAATGACTCTCCCACCTTGTTTTACACCTAGGACATTACCAGATCTTACAGTAAAATCTTGAGAACACATTTTCTGATCCATAGGAAAATCTGTGAGGAAAAGCTGATGGTTGGCTAAGAGGTCTGAAGGTTTATGAATAATCCCATAAAAGCAGCTGCCTTTCAGATACTACTGCAGATTGTTTGCAGTGGCTGGCTGACTGCTGTGAAAAAGAAAATGCATTCAACAAGCATAAATTTACTAAATTTAGTTATTTTCAAGGCAGGGACTGAGAACTGCTTGCAGCAGCCTTAATTTTGTGTTGTCAGTGTTGTTCAGGAGCTGAAAGCCCTGCAGCCTCTGTATGCTGTTTTCTCTCCTTCCCTCCTTCAGGCTGTCTAGTTTGATCACTGGTGACTTTGCCTGCCCAGCTTTGTTTTGGAGCTGTGCAGAGCACACAGGGTGTTGCAGCAGCCTGACAGGAACCACTTGCAGTCAGTCACGCACACACGTGCTCCAGGTTTTGGCTCCTTTGCCAGAAACAGCAAGAAAGCCACATGTGACTGAAGTCAAGCCAAGGATTACAGTCAAAAGCTGTCTTTGGAGTAAACTGGGCAGAGATCGTTTGAACTGCACCATGGAAAAATCTGGCTCACTTTGCTGACCCTGGGGTATGCAAAAGGGACAGTCCTTTAAGAAAGGAACAATTCTGAACTGATTTTATTCTGACAGGAGAGATCACTGCCTTTCTCCCAGGACTTCTAAATAAGCGAAGTGGTTTTCCTCTTCCCACAGTAGTAGCATCTTATAATCTAAATGCACGTCCACAACGTGTCCTCCAAACCAGGAGGCTGTGCCAGTCACTCTTTTGCCTACAGGCCTGACTCTTTTACCACTCTGTAGCCCTAAACACTACTACAGCCTTTTTGCTTTACTTGAAGACCTGCATCACCTTTCTTGAAAAGCAGTAGGTGCCAATAAACTTCCATTCTTCATTATTCTAGAAATAGATTTGCCTGGTGCAAAGTTTGGAGTCTGGAAGTGGACAGTATCAATATGTAGCAATAGGCGAAGCTGTCAGCTTCTGGTTTTGGCATCATGTCATTCCTCCTTTGTAGAAGTGTTTCGAATTCTGAAGTGTAGCTTTTGTACATTTTCCTGAGTTTTTGTTCTTCACTGTGAAGAGGCTGGTTACTGAGTTGTGATACTGAAGTTCTGTGATAGAGTGTGTGGCCAGCAGTGGTGAGCAGCAGTGAGATCACATCACTGCACAGTTTCATGGTGTCAGTGCTGTGTTGGCAGCCTTTCCTGGCTGGCTTGGTTGCTTTGCTGTGTACCTATGTCTTGCTATGTTATTCCTATACAGAAACCTGGTCAGCATTGAAAAAGCCTCCCCGTTTCACCAGGCCAATTTTGAAAGGCATTTTATACAACTTTTACAAATAAAGACAAAATAATGCCAGATGAGAGTACTGAAGTGTTACATCGTGTCGTGTGAGAGCGCTACTCTCTCCAACAGCCTCGGCTCTACAGCAACTTGGACATCCGGTGTTGTGCATGGAAGAGATGCCCTTCTGACTCTGTTTTCAAAAACATGACTTGGGGTTGGAGTCACGAAGGGCCTGTTGAAGTCTTACACTGGGTATGGCTCTCCCTGCTCAGTCAGAAGGCCTGGCTGCTCATGAGGAAATTATCCTCCTTTTTTCCAGGATATGGTCTGAGGCAGCATTGGAGGCTCTTTGCTGCGATGCAATTCTCAGCACCATCCATGAAGGAAAATGTTCCACTTTAACACTTTGATCCACCCCCCAAGCCCCTCCTCCCCTGCTGCTTCATTCCAGCACTCCCCTCTCACATTATAAAATGTGCTTACTTATCTCCAGGGAGTCCTGTCATCTTCTTATGGCTCAGCTCCCTCATGTATAAGTAAGGATAACATTTAAGGGTTGTAGGTTCTTTAAGGGAAATATTTTAAAAGTCAGTTGCTGATTTGCCTTGGAAGACTGCTAAGTATTATCACACCATATTCCCCTTCCCTTGCTAGGAAGTTTGGAAAACATGGCCTGAAATCCATTCCCTTCATAGGCTCCCAAATCACCACTGTTCTCCCGTGTCCTGTGCATCCCAGATACCCCTTCTACAGCATCAGCAGGATGAGACTCAACACTCAGCCATCACTGAGCAGGTGTATTTCAGTACTGAATAAATCTCACATTTGTCACAGGTGATCTGCAGGACCAATGCAGTTCTGAAAGCTTTTTTGCAGCACTCAAGTGCCAGGCTTGTGAAGATGGATGCCCTGCCAGCAGTTCCAGAAGCAACTTAAGCACCAAGGTTCTCTGAAAGGAGGGAAAGATGGAAATCGTTTATGCTGGAAACCAGGATGGAAATCTGGCAACCCATGAGTCAGAGTGGAAGTTGAGTGAGACCCTGTCTAAGCCAAGAGAAAGGCAAAAGGAAACAGCTGGAACAATTCCTTTGTTTGGGGTTTTTTTGTTCCCTATTTATTTTGTTGGTTTGTTCAGTTTGGGTTTTTTTTAAGGGAATAATAATTTAAAAGTGTCTTAATTTTCATGATACATTAACACAAAATTAAGTTAGAGGGTTTTTTCAGCACGCAGTTTAAAATGAGTTTGTCTGTCTTTAAGATACAGAAGGGAAAATCTATTTTGGCTTTGCTGAACAATTATAGACTTCTCACAGTCTATTTTAGATTAAATCCAGAAAATCTGGATATTGAATTTTAAACCCATTCCTTTGATTCCCAACCCATTGATTCAATTGCAGAAAGATGTCATCAGGATTACCTTTCAAGGCATAGCCGTACCCTTCCCATTAAAGTTGTCTAAATTAATTTTTTATACTGCTGCTAAAATATTTTGTGTCTTCCCCAATCACACAGTGCCTCTGAGACACTTTAAACATCTTTTCCTGAGATGTCTATGGATATGCAGGGTGAAGTACAGCATTATTTCAGCTTTAGATAGTGAAGAAACTGAGGCTGAAGTTGGAACTGCACTGGCCACAGCATGAAGAAGGAAAGAGCAGAGGTAGAGACCACACTGATAGGGCTCTCATGAATGAGCAGGTTGTATAGACACGGTTTTGAAAAGAAAAAATTCCTGAAAAAAAATTCCTGAAAAAACCGGTAGCGAGAGAAATGCAGATGGTGGCACAGGAGGGGCTGGCATGAGGCCACAGTACTCCTGCCATCCCACAGGGTCAGAGAGGGGTGGACACCTCCCACAGGGACCTTCTCCACTGGAGCTGCATGATTCCACTGCTACTCCAGTACAGCAGAGCTGGGATCATGTTCAGGTCTTGTCCCAACAGTGCTGTGAAAATGGCACTTGGAAGGTGTCACATTTATAATTTAGGGCCCAATTTCCATTCTGTGGCACATTCCAAGCAAGGCACCTGTCAGGCTGTTTTCTCCAGCTTACTGGCGTATTTCTGTTTTGTTTGACTTTTGTCCTGGTCTCTAGCACTCATCCATCGGACTGCTTTTTTTCTAATCCTAGTCCTTCACATTCCTTTTTATTTAAGGAATATATTCACTACCATATCATGAATCTCTGAGCCTAGAAAGTAAATTCACTCCCACCCACCAAAAAATCCGGAGATGATCTGCAAGTTAACCTCTTCTTCCTCTCCTCCTGGCAGTATTTTAAAGCTAAGGTCCCCTGTATTTTTGATCTTCCTTTACAGCTTTCAGCCAAGAAGCTTTTCCAGGTATGGGCAAGATATGTCACCAGACACACAGGACCATGTAGAGAAGCCTCCAGTGTTGATTCACTCCTGCATCTGTTGTCTCATCTCCATCCCTCCCCATTTCCCAGCCTCTCTAGCCCACGCTCCTCCAGCTCCTAGCACCCTTGTTGAGGAAAAGGAGCAATAGTCCTACAGTTGAAGGAATCAGGTTAAGGCTCCTCCAAAGGAGGGTGTGCAAGAGCACCAAGGTGCCCAGCCAGGCACGTATGTGAGCGACCTTCGTGGCACTGGCTTGAGAACTTCAGGCAATAAGAATGGGGGCAGATAAAGAGATAAAGTGACCACCCAGCTGCAAGGCAGCCTCTCTTGTCTACAGAGTGACAAGGGAGCAAGGAGGTCTGAAGGAAGAGCTTCCCTGAAGGCCACTCCCTAAGAACTGGTGGGAAAGTGCTCTGAGAGCCTGGTGCTGGTGCCCCTTGTGCTTTCACACCAAGTTTGAGCAATGTTGCAGTTCAGGTCTGTGCACATTCCATTTTTTTTTCTTTTTAAATGAAGCCTTTCATACAGCTGATAAAGAGACATTTGGACATCTCTCAGGCTGGGAAAATCTCATCATGCAGGGTTATGAGATGGCCAGAAGGATGGGTCATCAAAGGGTCATCCAGCAAGATATTTCCTAAGTGTACGCGTAACCTTTAGGTACTTCAGAATAAATCCTTTTAGCTACTTCGATTTTGCAAAGGAGCTTTTTTACTTCCAGATATGGAGGTAAAAATTACTTAAGGCTTAAAAACCTAAAAAACAGACAGACAAGGGCTCTGTCTGCAATTGTGGTCATGTCCTGCTCTGTGGAATGCGGGATAGAACCCAGAACTGCTGAGTGGTGACAGTGAGAGCTGTGCAGTCTGCTGGCATTGCCCTCCAGTCACCCTGAGAGCAGCCAACTCACAGAAACCCACTGCTGCAGCTCTTCTGGGGATGCAAAAAGCTGCTGCAGGCTGTTTCCCACAAGAGCCCTGATTCACAGTCAGTGTGACTCCTCACATGGGGGAGAACTTTGCATTTTGCTTAGGAAAAACAAAGGACATAAGCCGCCTATGAAGTTTTTCCCATCTAGAAACTCTGTACAAAAGTGTGAAAGTCAGAGGCCAGGAAATGCCTGCATGCCTTTGCCTTGCTTCCTGCAGCTAAAGAAAAGCTCATAACCTAAACATGGGACATTTCCACCCAGTTTCTGAGTGCTTAAATTTATGACCTAACATGCTCCCAGGGAACAGCAGCTGCTGTCCCAGGAGGTCTGCTTCCCATCACATCTGGCTCCTGCCCATGGCCAGCATGCTCCTTCAAGACACCAGTTTCAAGAACCAAAAATCAACTCAGTCTCAGAAGGCAGAATTTAGATGTATAGGAAAGCCTTGAAGTCCCCTGGACTGACCCTTTTCTGTCATTTTCTAGGAATGCTGAGCACTGACTCCCATGAGGGCTCATGAGTGCCACGGCCAAGGCTGATTAGCTTGTACCGTCAAGCCTCCACCCCTGCCTGCTGCACCAGGGTTTATCAACCTACTGCTGCCACAACCTGGGTCTTGGAAGTTCACCTCCAGGACAGTTATTTTTTTGTGTTTGCTCCTCAGAGGTTTTTAGCAACTCTCCAAACTCTCCTATATCATGCCCCCATTTTTTTAGATGGCTTGCAACACTGCAGTGCAACAACACTGCAAAGCCGAGTGACTAAATGGACATTTGCCAAGGAAGTTCTTTTAAAAAGCCCACAAGACAAAGCAGAGGCTTTTCCATGAAGCAAATGGGTCAGAGCAAATAGGAAAAGAGAATAATTTGGCTGAGAATAATTTAAAAGTTTTCATTGTGAGGAGCTAAGAGGCCAAATGCTAGACATGGCCCCCTCAGCCTTGGTGAGCTGGGTGCTGCTTTAAGCTTTTTCCAGAAGATAAAAGGTACCTTCTAAAAGGTAAACTCAAACGTGTCCTTCCAGGAGCCACCCCTCCTGCCAGAAGGAGGAATGAGCTCCCTGCAGAAGCCACCACTGTGAGGTTTCACCAACCACAGATACCGCAGGGACTACATGCTGTACATCAGCTGTCACCATGTCCCCTGGCCAGGCGAGGTCTGAGGCTGGCATGTGTCAGCAAGAGACAAGAGGCAGCACTTTGTTGTAAGGAAGTGGCCAAGGGTCCATGTGCAGTGGGCAGGGAAAAGCTCCAACAACCTTCACTTTGCAGAAGTAAGATAAATGGCCTTACAAAAAATTAAACCTGGACCAAATCAGTCTGTAGCCATTGGTGACATTACTAATGAAGCAGGACCCTGAATCACAAAATCTGGGCTCTTGAGGGGACTCCAAGATGTGTAAGGTGTATCCAGCCTTCTGTAAGAAAGGCTCACTGCTTCTGTACCCCCTCCTTAGTTGCTGCAATCCTTGGCACTGCCTGGGCACTAAAGCTCCAGCAAGCTGGGCCAGCAGAGCTTCCACTAGGAGCATCTTGAAATAAAATTGCTATTCAGGTTTGCTTCCACAGGGGCAGCAGGAACACAGCCACCACTTCAGCTTTTGAACAACCATAACCTGACAGGTGTTCTTGGGAACTCCAAAATCCATCAGACTCACAACCATCTCATCCTCCTACAAGGATGTCACAAAAAGCAAACAAAGCAAGCTTTTTAAAACCAGGGAGACCACAGTAAGGCACTGCTGATTGCCAACATGAAGTAACCAGGCACATACCTCATACAGATGCTCCGTGCAAGGCAGAATTCCACCTGTAGGCATCCAATTCCTCTATCTTACTCACATCTTATCCCAAGGCATCTTTTTATCCCCCAAGTAATCACCTTTCCAGAGCTCTCCACTGGGCTGAGGAACCTCTGGGCTACAGGCCAGCCTCATTAACTTTCCCTACAGCTCACACATGGGTTATGAAGAGGGCTCAGCTCACTTCCCACACCGGCAGCCCCTGTTAACACACAACTCATCAGCCAGAGCAAGGGCCCCTGCTGCAGCTGTGAGCACTGTCACCTGCACAGGAGGCTGCAGGTGCTTCTCTAGGCTTTGGCACCTCTGCACTTATTTACACCCGCAGCAGAATAAACGGAATATGGCCTTTCCAAGTTTTATTTCTAGAGCTATAAAATAATTTCAGCCTCCAAACACGCTTATAGCGGGGAAACACTAGCTAGTACAAGAGAGTGTGTTCTTGGGAATTTTACTGCCTCTCACCTCATGTAATATTCATTTGACTGAGGCAATTCTATTGCATCTTCACCCAGATTTTGCAGTTACCCAGTCAGAGTTTCTTGGGGAATCTGGTGCTGCTCAAATTTAAAGAGGGCAGCAAAATTGTGCCTGATTGAAAAGGACAAAGCTGCAGCAAGGATCCAGAATGAAAGCTGGAGCCAAGATCTTCTGCTAGTTTCTTTAATGACCAGAGATAAATACCTGCACCTCCCATTTTCAACAGGGAATGTTGAGCAACTAGAGATACATTTTTGCCCTGTTGCTCTGAGTTCTTAGTTATTCACTTAACCTCTTGAAACATCCATGAAATCTCCCTCAGTCTGAGAGTCACCCCCAGGCTATGCCACTATTTTCTGAGTTTAGTTCTGCATACAGACAGAAAAGCTGTTCAACTGTGTGTGTTTGCATGGGAATTTATTTAGTTGCTGAGAAATTAGTTATTATTGAGTCGTTAGAAATGAGGTGATACCTTAGAAAGTTAAAATAATAAAAATACTGCAAGAATATGATACTGTTTTGCTCTAAAACCCTCAGTTACAACACCTCCTTTGGTGTGGCATTGCTCTCAAGAGTAGTGAGCCATGCCAGAGAACTTCCCTTTCCACTCAGCAGCAAAATGTGTGGTCATCTGTAGCCTGGAGCAGCAGGTGCTGGGTGAGTGGGCAGCTCAGCGCCTTTCACTCCAACTGTTTCTTTTGCAGATGCTGAAGTCCTGGTATGTTTCCCTTCTAGGTCACTGGTTATTAATTGCTGCATGGAAAAGCTCATGTAGGTGGCAAATTCAATGCTCCATTCCCGGCACTGCTGTGGCAGGGTGCTGGCTGAACTGCCCCCACCCAGGACATGCACAGAACCCAAACCCCTTGGCAGCAGCCCCCATCCCTGCCATGTGCACGGTGACCACACGCTGTATTTAGACCCCCGTTGTGGTGAGTGAACCAGGCTTATGCAGCAGTGAGGCTCAGGAAAGGGATGCATGACTGCCTGCTCTGCCAGAGGGGGAAACTGAAACCCCCTGGAAAAGTCAATGGGCAGAGGTGGGTGCATCCTGTGGGCCAGCCCCTGCAGTGATCACACGAATAGGGGCTCATCTATACACCTCCCATTGATGCATGGCCTGTTTCTCCCCAGTGCAGAGCCCTGCTCAGAACACCGACTTCTAGACAAAGACCCATGGCTGTATCTCACTGATGCCAGCTGCAGGGCCAGAGGACAAGGGCTGTTCCTGTGAGATCCCCAAAAGGGAGCAAGGAAAAGAGCACTGGAGAAGTGGACCTGGCTATGCAGAGGGACAAGGTGGTGGTTTCCCAGCTCCTGAAAACTATTGTGTGGGAAGAACACCCAACACAGAATGTTGCACTAAACAAAAAGACAAAGCCAAGCTCCAGGAAGCTCTTCTGGGGCAAAATGATCCTGCCAGGAGCATAAGGAAGGAGGAAGGAAAGGATAAGGGCTGCCCTACATGGGGCTGTGGAGGAACAATGTCTCTCCAGGCTGGGGCAGAAGGACCACTCAGGTCTCACTGCAGCTCGCATAGGGACCAGCTCCAGCAGCTTTTGCAAGAGTTGAATGGCATTTGCAACCTGCCAAGAATGTCCACCATGTCTCTCTTTTTGGGCCTCTCTTATTACCTCAATTTACGAAGAGGCAAAGGAGAATAACCACCACCTCCCCCTCCCCCTCCCAGCAAAACCCTGCTCAGCTGCACTTTAGCAACGACCCTGTACAGTATTAAAAGTACACTTTATTTTCTGTACAATTCTCATCCAAATCTCCAGGTGTGGAAATGTCCACTGTGTCCCCGGAAAAAGCTGCAGATTGTTCTGCTGCCATGAGACAATGTCCAGAACTGTCCAGGAGGGGCACAAAGCCAGGACCACCAAAATCAAGTGCTGATGCTTTCTAGGTGCAGGGAGGAGAGCAGGAAGGAGGGAGAGGGGAAGGCAGTCCTGCTCTGCCGTAGAGTCGTGAGAGACCAGAGCCTTCCCTGGGTGGCAGAAGAGGCACCCTCAAGTTCACGTCATCGTTCGTGCTTAGTGTGGGAGTCGCTGCGTTCAACCGTCACCCCGTTCCCATTCCGCGTCACCTCCTTCCTGTTCCAGTCCTTCTCCAGGTAAAATTCAGCGAGCACAGGGCAGTGCTCTGAAGCTACCCCACCCCAGGACCAGTTATCGGGGATCCATGGGTTTGTAAGCCCTTCTCGCACGACAGCCCAGTGGCCTGCATCAAAGAGAATCACAGGGAAAAGGTTAAGGGATAGTGCCCAAACTGGACACACGGCGCTGACCTAACTAAAGGTTACACGGCCTCGCTCAAGCAACTCTACCTGTGAAAACCTTTTTCAAGCTCCGGCTGATCCAGATGTTATCCAGCGACTTGGACCCTTGTGGGTTCTTTGTGCTGATGTTGGTGAAGGTGCTGGAAGGGACCAGGTGGTGAAACTTCTCCTTCCTCAGGATGTCATGGTCACTGCTGTCTGGGGCCTGGTTAAAATCTCCAAGGATTATTACATCTTTTTCTCCTAGAAAACAGGAAAAATAGAAAAGAATGGGAGGAATGGACACCCATCCCTCAAGTACAAGAGGATAAATGGAAAGAGGAAAAATACAAATACTAACAAAAGTGATTGTACTCAGAACTCTGGAAAGAAATGCTGTTCAAAGCCGTTTTCACTGACTATTTACTCATGACAATAAAACCAGCCAGTACACATTTGATGCTTGTTTTTAAATATCATCTCATTTATTATAGAGTCATAGAATCACAGATTAAGCTGAGTTGGAAGGGACTCATAAGGATTATCCAGTCCAACTCCTGGCTCTGCACAGGACACTCCAAGAATCACACCATGTGCCCGAGAGCATTGTCCATCTGCTTCTGGAACCCTGTGAGGCTGTGTGCTGTGACCACTTCCCTGCTGGGGAGCCTTTTCCAGGGTCCAACAACCCCCTGGATGAGGAACTTATCCAATCTAAACCTTCTCTGAACTCAGCTTCAGGCCATTCTCTCAGGTCCTGTCACTGGTCACAAAAGTGAAGAGATCAATACCTGCCCCTTCTCTTCCCCTCTTGAGGATGTTGAAGATCACAATGAGGTCTCCCCTCAGTCTCTTCTCCAGGCTGTACAGACCAAGTGACCTCAGCCACTCCTCACACGGCTTCCCTTCAAGGCCCTTCACCATCCTCATGGCCCTCCTTTGGACACTCTCTAACAGCTTAATGTATTTTTTGTANTTTCTGCAGCACTGCTTTCCAGCCTCTCATTCCCCAGTCTGTGCACACAACCAGGACTGCCCCCTCCCAGGTGCAGGATTTGGCACTTGCCCTTGTTAAATTTCATATGATTCGTAATTTCCCACATCTCTAATTTGTCGAGCTCTCTCTGCAGGACCTCTCTGCCCTCGAGGGAGTTGACAGCTCCCCACAATTTCCTGTTGCCTTCAAACTTACTTAGTACTCCTTCAAGCCCCATCTCCAAGACATTACTGAAGATGTTGAAGAGAGCTGGGCCAAGGATGGAGCCCTGCGGAACCCCGCTAGTGACCAGATGCCAGCCTGATGTCACTCTATTCACTGTGATATTTTGTGCCTGATCTGTGACCTGGTTGCTCACCCACCACTTTACATGGTTATCCAGCTGTGTGCTGGGCATTTTGTCCAGAAGGATGATGTGAGAGACAGTATCAACAGCTTTATTGAAGCCCAAATATTGGTGTCTTTCACTGGCTACTCCCTGTTAGTGACAAACTCAAAGACAAGCAGTTCTTGTCTTAGAGGTTTTGAGAAATCTGTGCCTTTGTAAGTTTTTTTCTACAATAAACACCTATTGGCTTTAACTTACCCTGACTTTTTTTTAAAATAGATTTTCTGTAAGAGTCAAGGACACTTTTGTGAGGAACCCAGGAAGACGCAACCTTACGCTGGTATGTACCACAGTCCCAAAAGTGCAGTGCTCATTCTAACCTCTGCATTTAAGAAATCCCAAGGAATAGGACCAGGAGCAGTCTGCAAGCCTGATGGCAGAAGATGAGTTGAGAAACCACACGGACACTCCATGACTACAGCAACTTTGTTTTGCCTGGCTGACTGAAGGGATACTGCTCAACTTGAAACAGAAAATTACTTCAGTTACAATTTGTTTCCAACCCTAATGACTGAGAATAGAAACTCCAAACCCTAATTTCATATCCACAACGTGTGCTCTCCTAGCCCCACAGATGTGGATGCAGACATCCCACCTGTGCCCTGGGATGAGAGGACAAAGCACACGCTTCTGTGCCCATCTCTAACCACTGCCAGAAATGTCTGAGAAGACAACTGAAGAATGCTCACAGCTGACCAGAGATGCTGCCATGTCACTGCTTGGCACTGGAGAAGGAGAAGGATGCTGAAAGGAGGCACAAATGCACAAAAAAAATTATCCCAAAGCTGACTTCAGAGAAGAGAACTATTAAGAGCCTATAAGCTTTTTCCTTCCTGGGACTGATGTGTGGAAGGGGATAGAGTGGACAGACGTATTCCTCTACCGTACTAAAGTGCTCTGGATAAACCTCCCCGTTTTTTGCTGTTGCTGTAGAAGTCGCTATCCAGGAGAGGGAGCACAAGCTCAACAAAATCTATTCCACTCCCGTCTTGCTCTGCAAGAAAATTGAATTGGGAAAGGGCAAGAGAGCAAGCGAGACTGAGGGCATATGACTTACAAATATTTCAAAACATGGTGCTTGCTAAGATGTAGAGGGGCAATGAATACTCAGTGAAATTATTTGTGGTTTCTCTACCCTTTGCAAGTCACAAATCATATTGTAAATAACATGAAATTTAAATATAATTCTATAGAGCATTCATGACAGCAGTCTTCCCACCTTTTTTAAAAAAAACACCTGAATCTGAACCTGAGTTATTTTAAGCTCCATCAGAACCCTAAAGAAAAATCAGTCCTTCTTTAATGGCATGACAGTGCTTGCAGTGAGCTGGTGGTTTTGCATGCATCTCATGACAAAGATCTCTTGCAAGATCTCTTGCTTGGCAGGACCAGAAAGCCTGAAATGTAACTTTGGTCCTTCAGTGATAACACTTGGTTAATGGCCCAGGCAGCACCTGGCTCCTTCCATGCTTTCATCTCCACCCTGTATAGGAAAAGGCCATTACAGAAACCTCTGGAACATATCCTTGGTGCTTAAAAATGACAGAGAGGCTGGGATCTTAACAGTAGTATCTTGATTATGCACAAAATCTATTCTATTCTATCCTGAACTACTCATGCTTCTTTTAGCAAATCCTCAAGCCTATCTCCTCTACATGAAAAGTCCATGAAAAAATCCTGCCATATTTACAAGTGAAAATTTTAACTGACCGTTCCATTCTGGACAGGTTAGAAACAGCAGAGGATAAAAGACCCAGCACTTGGATGCATGCTTGGAAGGAGGTAAGAAGTCAGCCTGCAGCTGACTGCCCAAGGAGGGAATCACTATATTCTTCACCCACTTAAACGTTTGCATGCAGAGTAACTAAGCATAAAATTGTAACAAAGCGTAAAGTTGACAGAATAGGCTGGAGCATGTTAAAGAAGCTGAAACCCGATCTGCCATTGGGGAGAGAAAGGAGTGCTTCTGGTTCCCCTCTGACAGGAGCTTGTGGGGCTCCTGAGACTGCAAAAGAGCAGGGAATACATCAGGCAGCCCTGTGCTAAGCAAGGAAGAGCAAGCAACCAGTTTTCTAGACAACCACCAACTTCATTTCCCCTTGTCCTGGGTCACTCTCAGCCCTGCTCCTACCTCTGCCAGCTCCTGCAACAACAACATCACGCACGCCAGCACTGCAGTTCCGTGTCTTGTCTGCCTCCCAAGACCCTGACAGACTTCCAGCCGTGAGAGGGAAGGAAGCGAACCCGCCTAGATCCTCCGGAGTGTGTGACTCTGTCTAACTGGACACCCCTGGGTCTCTCAGCAGAGGCAGGGAGCAGAGCTGCCCACAGCAGCTGCACCTCTCAGGGGTCTCATGGATGAGCCCCAATGGCTCTCAGCCAAACTTAGCAAAAGTTCTGGAAGAAATCATGCCCTTGCTCATCATAAGGGATGATAACTGATCAAAAACTGCAACAGTGATGCCCATAGTCACAATCAGATGGAGGGAAAAACAGAAAATGAAGACAATGCTACTGGTGCTGTGCTGTGATTTTCCTCTTTTGGAGAAAATGAGTTTTTAAGACTGGCGGGGCTTGATTCTCCAGCTCCTCAGGAGCCAGAGGCTCCTCAGCCGATGCAATCTGGTCCTCCTCCTCCTCCAACAGACAGAGCAGCAGGCGCTCTCTTACCAACCAATCTTCTGCTGCAAAGGTCCCTGACACAGACTGTACTGTCCACAAGGACCCAGAGCCTCCATCTGTTGGGACGTGGTGGCATAAAGCCCACAGCAGCCAGGCACGTGTCCCGTTCATGACCTCTCAGCGGTGCTCCCACACACATTCACACCCTCTGGGACCAAAGCAACCGTGCCCTTGTCAATGGAGAACTCCTCAGGTGAAAAAAAAGTCTGGTGTGTTTGCAAATGCATCTTCAAATTCACTGAAGCACCAGCAAATTTTGGCAGTGCCTGTGGGTGGCTCTTGGCCAGCAAAGCAAAGCAGAGCCTTAACTCAGCCCTGTGCCGCAGTGGCTGAGCTCTGGTGTGCCAAGGCAATCAGCTGAGGGACTGACAGTGCCTGCAGAAAGGCTGCAGTGTTGAAATCTGCCTCTGCAGGAACCAGGAAACCCTCCTTTGCTTCATGGCAGGCCAAGGGGACATCTGCAGGACACACTCCCTGATTTCCCCATGCCCTGGATGATTTACCTCATGAATTAAACAGACTCTTAACACCCAAAACCTTCCTGGACAGAATGACACACATATGATAAGAAGGATGTGATGTTACACTGGCTGCTGAGAGGATCCCTTACCACTTCTCAGAAGTCTTGTAAGCCCAGTGCCTGATGCATGGGTAACCCATGGAATATGGCCAAGTCATGCGGGAGAAGGTATCACAGAATCACAGAATGGTTTGGGTTGGAAGGGACCTTTAAAGATCATCTAGTTTGAACCCCCCTACCATGGCCAGGGACACCTTCCACTAGACCAGGTCACTCAAAGCCCCATCCAACTTGGCATTGAATACTGCAAGGGAGGAACATCCACAGCTCCTCTGGGAAACCTGTACCAGTGTTTCACTACCCTCACAATAAAGAATTTCTTCCTAATATCTAATCTAAACCTACCCTCTTTCAGTTTAAGGCCATTCCTCCTTGTTCCATCACTACATGTCCTTGTAAAAAGTCCCTCTTCAGCTCTCTTGGAGGCCCCTTTCAGGTACTGGAAGACTGCTGTAAGATATTCCCTAAGTCTTCTCTTCTTCAGACTGAACAACCCCGGCTACCTCAGCCTGTCTTCACAGGAGAGGTGCTCCAGCCCTCTGATCATCTTCACAGACCATCTGTGGACCTGCTCCAACAGGTCCATGTCCTTCCTATGTTGGGGATCCCAGAGCTGGATGCAGTTCTCCAGGTGGGGTCATGTGGGAGCAGATCAGAGAGACAGAATCCCCTCCCTCGCCCTGCTGGCCACACTGCTTTTGATGCAGCCCAAGACGAGGCTGACTTTCTGGGCTGCAAGTGCACATGGTTGGGTCATGTCCAGCTTCTTATCCACCAGCACTTGTAAGTTCTTCTCCTCAGGACTCCAGCACCCTGGTCCCTGGGTCCATCCACTAGCAGGACATCCAGAATAACATCTGTGTGCTGCCCATGGTCACCACACTGAAGATGAACTGGTGGAGTTCTTGAGAGAAGACAGAAGGGCTGCTGCAAAGTTAGCTATGAGCAGCCAACAGCCACTGCATCTCTCCAGTACTGATGAAAGGAAAAAAAAAGAGAGGGAAAAAGGAACCAGGACCACCAATCTAGCAAGAGTAATGTGGAGATACTATGCTCTGCGTTACAGGAGGCTATGGGTGGTCAGCAATGCTCCTCAGATGCTCACGTGCCTCTTGGTAAGAATAAAAGATAATAGAACAGGCATCTGTTAGCAAAATAGGAACAGAAGCTCAAATTTACTGCACTACCCACAGACAAATCAGTCCTTACTGCCCATATTTTGTGGACTGATTTGGAAGAAATTGAAGGATGCTGGTAATTTTAAGCATGAAACTCCTTTTGGCAGGGTAATTCAGTACTTCGAAGTCACAGATGTGCACTACCTTTTGCTTAGGAGACCATACCTGCATCCCACAAGTTTGGAAGAATCTGAATTTCTTATTTTGTGAAAGACTAAGCCAAGAACCAGCACGCTCCAGTAATGTGCCTGCCATATGAAAATTAAAACATGAACTAAAGAGAACACCAACAGTCTAAATTTAGATGGAGTGGAAGTGCAACTCAGTTGACTTCAGAGGAGCTACACATTTATCCCGTGTTTCAGTTCAGCCTTTGGGGATTAAACAAATGATCCTTTTGTTTACCTTCATCCTTTCCAATTTTAAAGTACGTGGACAAATACTTGAACCAGTAGCTCTTAAAATAGCTCTGACTGGCTTCTGCAGCTCAAAAGGAACAACAATAGAACACACAGAAAAACTGCAAATACCTCTTGAGTTATGCAAGAGGGATATTAACGCTTCCAGGTGACCAACCTCGCTGAACTGGGCCAAGTTGAAAACCATCACACGTATTATCTTGCAACCCTTTCACATCTTCCTTAAGCAGCAAACGAAGGGCTAGATTTTTCTGTTCCTATAACTACAGCAGCAACATTTAGAATCTAAAATGCTTTGTTCTGCTTCACAGGAAATTGACCATAATTTGCAAGCTTCAAAGTAAGAAGCAAATTCATAGAAATGAAGTAAAGAAATCGAGCTGCCTACTACATTGCTCAAGCTCAGGTCTAAATTCTGGTGTCACTTCATCCCTGTGTAAAGCCAGAGCAACTTATCTGAAATCAACAAAATTATTCTGCATATTACATCCAGGTACTAAAGCAGGATTTGGTCTCTTTTCTTGTTAGCAGCCATCTGTGGATTTGCATTGGGTTTGCCAAAGAGCTTCCAGTTATCCAAAAATTAAATATATAGAACATATTCTCTTGGAAGAAAAAAAATAATTAAGCTTTGTTCTGATATCAGATAGGTGTCATTTCCACAAAGCACTTAAAATACAGTCTCAACTCTGGTGACTTTTCTTTCCTTTGGAAGAACTTGCTGTTACAGTAGCCTAGAATCATAAGGAACTTAATTTGAGAAAATGGTGTCAAAGCCAGTAGGATCTCCTGTGCTGTTTGTATTAATTAGGAAAGACTGTAAGACAATGAGCGAGGGAAAAGCACATTTGTCACGCTATGCATCACACAAATACAGGTAAAGACAATTACAGGCTGATAGGGATATTTCTGGAATGCTCACTGAGACAAATTCTACTCTTCTATAAATTCCTTTGAATTAGATGGTGTGCACGTGACAGCTGGCAGGAAAAACCCTGCCCTACCTTTCAGAGTCTCCTGCAAAGCCTGCGCACAGGCTGCCAGTTTGTGGCTGTCGTGGTTCTTCCCGGAATTGTCTCCTGCTGAGGGGGGCAAGGCCAGGTGAAGGTTGACCACAGTGAGATCATTCATTCCAACCTGGGGGAGCAAGGAGAGAAATCAATGCCGTGCACGCAGGGAACGGAAGGTCACAGCGCAAAACCACGCGCCAGCTCCCAGTACTTCCAGCAGTACATCTGGGGCAGTAGGGCTCACCCTGCCGTGTATGTGGTGTGCCCTGCTGTGTCTCACTGCGGGCAGGGAGAGGAGGGAGGCACTCTGCAGCTTTGTTTGCTGCAAATAACCTGATACCCTCTCAGTTCTGGGGAAACTGGTTTGCATTAGCAAACAGCTTCCTTTCACCACAGTTGCAGAACGAAGTCAGCTGCTTATGAAAATCAGTTTATGCAAAGCCAGTTGTTAATAAGCTACAAATAATGTCATGGTCATTACAGGGGCTAATTATTACTGTCTTGTGATTAGCCCCAGCTCATTACAGAGACTAACCAAGAAACTTAATGTACCTTGAAAGGAGCTGTTTGCTCCCTGCAATCTCCTGTTTACCTTCTGGGAATGACTTGGACCTAATTGTATAATCAATTAATTACTAATACTTTATTTATTAATAATTATTTGATTAATGCTTCTCTCAAAGCATTACCAGAGATGTCAAGTTCCCCAAACTGGAACACTCCATCACAGCCTGTGTGGAGATGGGTTCTCTCTGCTCATATGTTTGCTCCAGCACATGCCCAAGAACTGGTTCCAAAAGTGATGATGTTCTTTTAGATAGGTTTGGCCCCAGTGAAAAGCTTTAAAATGGAAACTCTGGAGTGTGACAGCAACATAAAATAGGCCAGCCCAAGTCTCACTGGAGCACTGTGTCTTATACACACATATACTCATATATATATATGTATATCTATAAAATCCATCTCCATTCTCCCTGCACTTATCCCTCCCTCTTTGGGGCACTGACAAGAATCCCTGCCCTGTGGCCTGGCTGCTGCTGAGTACACACCTCATCCTTGCTGTGTTAATTTGGTAAAAGCCAAACAAGGTGACTGGTGACTTCTGTCACACCCTCAGTGGCTGTGAATGCTATTGAGGAGCCACTGACCCTCAGGTTCTCAAATATTCCCTTGCAGCAGGGTTTGCTCCCACAGGAGCAAGGGAAAGCACTGACTGTGGTGAACTACCATATGGATTAAGGTGCACTAAGCACCTATCCATAACCAAGCCCTGGGACAGTGACGAGATGGGTCAGAGGCTCATGGAAATTTTTATCTCTTAGAAGGCTGTGTCTCTTTTCATCTTAGCCAAGTTCTTTTTAGTAAAAGTTCTGCAAGGCTGGACTGGCACAGTGGCAGTTACCTTGAAATGTGCAAGATAAGGATGAGGATATGAGTGCCTCCCATTGCCATTAGTCTGTGCAGTCTCCTGAGATGAGGCATCTTTCAGCTCAATGCCAGCTGTTGTATCCCAGAGGAAACCAGAATATTCAACTCCCTGGAATTAAAAAAGAAAAGGAGAAATGCCGGTCATAAGATGGTAAAAACAAAACATTCTGCCCAAATGTAGCCCCATATCTATGTCTATATCTATATCTATATCTATATCTATATCTATATCTATATCTATATCTATATCTATATCTATATCTATATCTCTATATCTCTGTCTAGGCATGGTGCCCACAGAGGGCAGGAAGCCCAATTGGCTGTGCCCAAGCATAAAGGAGAAACAGCTCCTTTATGGAGTGGAAGATACAGAGGACAAGTGGAAAGGCTTCTTCGTCTCACCCCTGCCAAAACTCCCACCAGATGTGGGAGGAATGCTTCCTGGGAAGCTCCCCTGACTTCACTGAAGAGTGAGTGTGCCAAGCTGAAACACACATCACTCTGCTACTCACAGCCCCTCACACCTGCACACTGGCTACTGGACACCCAGTTAACTCCAGCACTGCTCCAGTCAAGCCAAGGATTTAATAATGTTTTATCTTCTACAGGCAGAACATGTACAGGACCACTGCAGGGGTGAAGGATGCTGCCTCTCATGTGCATGTTTGGGGTGACGTGGTCCTCATTTCCTCCTGCTGCAGGCACAGCATTGGATACCTCTGAGCATGGTCCGTAATGAGGTAGTTCGTTACCCACAGGATTAATTGTCTAACCATGAGCTTGGTGCCTTGAGGTCTCACTGGGTGACTGCTAGGGCTTGCAGTAGATGATGTTATGCACAGTTGTTCCTTCTCCTCAGGCTTGACACCATCTCACAGACTTTTTTCACCCACAAGCTAAAAATATCCAGGCCCCTTCAGTCTCTTGGCGTGAAATCTGGTCTAGACCTCTCAGCCCTGTCAATTTCTCTGTCTCTTTTCCAGCTTGAATGTTTCATGCTCAGCTCTCTGCTCCTTTCAGCTCTGCTTCTATGATCCTGAATGGGCTTTTCTTTGATTACTTCATGGCATGGAATTGGCACTTTCAGAAAGCTGTCTATGCTGGTCTCACCAGCATCAGTATCTAATTCAAAGCCTGTCAGCCTCTTCTGCCATCACCCAGACACCATTTTCCTTGGCATCATTCAAACCCACTTCCCTCAGCAAATCATAGTTAAATCCATTGCAAGGAAGAGTTTTCTCCATTTCAGCTGCAATAAAAAATTGTTAACTGCTCCGCTGACTTCCCAAGAGCCTTGAAAGGATTAAGGTTGGTTAAAATTCTTTGGTAACTCCTTTGATAACTCGCCTTTAAAATACTGACAAAATTATTCCACCAGTAAGGAGCCTAAGGTCTAAAAACTGCTACAGGAAAAGATGTGGAAGAATAAAACTGCTGTCAACAGCTGTTGGCTATTTCCAGGCTCCAGACTTCACATTAACATAGCAGTCAAAAGTCATTTCGTGGTTGGAATGCTTGGAATGTATGGAAGCACGAGCCAGAAGCACCATCCACCATTTTGTGTTATTTAGCCCTACAGCGCATCCCAAAATCAGCTTGTGCCAAAGATGCTGTGTTCTTGGGGTTACACTGTGTTACCTCACTGCATTTGTGTACACGGTGCTCAAACCTGACAGACTGACTAACTAGCTCCAGGAATAGAAGAGACTTTTTGGCTTAGTGGAGGGTTCTCCAGCACAGCCAGATTCCTGTTAAAGCAGTTAGAAGGAAGAGTCAAGTAGATAAAATTTCTATTCTTAGTTTGGCTGCACATTTTTCCCATAATTTTGGGAACCATTCATCCTTATATCCCTATCCATAAAACGAGGTGGATGATCATTTTTATTTACTCAGCCTGTAGTCAAAGCTGTCACTGTTATCTTTGGAAGTACAGCTCCAGAAAGAACTGACTAAAGACTCTGAATTTAACATAGAAATTCTGAGACATTTATTAATAATTCTTGGTAAAAAAAGAAAAAGTGGAGGGAACAGCTTTGACAATTTTGCACAACTATTTATATTCAGTGTTTTAATGATCTGGCCTAACAAGAGATCCCAAAGGAAAACTCCAGCCAGGAATAAAAATGTCCTGAAGGGCATTTGCACTCTGCTCAGCAATTAAGTGTGAATTGTATTAAACTTTAGACACATTCAGACACTCTGTATCTTTCCAGACCCTTCTTGACCCTGTCTAGCTAGAGTACAATCCTTGTGCTGCTCAGGTGATGGGTTTTGGTTTGTTTGGGTTCATTTTTCCCCCATTCTTGGGTTTTCTCTCAGAAGGGCAATAAAAGGAGGTGCACCTCCCAAAACATCAGTCCAAAACCAGTTAACAGTGATGCAACATGATTTGGAAAAGCCAAAATAAAGAAATGTGGATTCTAAGCAGCAGGACACAACTGCAGCCACATATTCAGTAACAACAGTGCACAGAATAGATCATTCTGGATCAATAAATTGTTGAAGACTGCCCCATGTACTGACAGGCACCACTTGGTACATGACAGGTCTCAGATCCTGTTTCCACCCACAACAAAGTCCACACTGCAATAACTGAACCATGACAATGACCCTTTTCAGCAACAACAGGCTCGAGCTAGAGGAGGACACTGCTCTGAAAACTCATTAGTACACTTAAGGATGAAAAAGAGAGATTTCCTTTGGGAGAAACTGCTTTTGGGCACTGTTAGTGATGTCCAGCCCAGTGCAGCCCTACCTTGAATATTGTCAAGGGTAGCAGGTGCAGCTGTCACCGCCTTAATAAATCAGTACCTCCNTATTTCCAGAGCAGAAGATGCTGCAGGGAAAAGCACAGTGCAGCATGGTGCAGATTTCAAATGGAGTCCACACAGCATTTTAAACACCTGTGCCAAGGACTCTGGGGAACACACAAGGTAAACTCTTTGAGGTGAGAATGGCAAGCTGCACATCTCCTCTGCAGGCTCTTCACTTGCAAACTAGCAAAATGGGGAGCCCTCCCAAATGCCAGCCTGTGCAGCACCAGGGAGAAAGCTCAGGTGACTAGCACAAAAAATGTCAAAAGTACTGCAGCCTGACAGGGGAAAAAAACCGAGGACTCTTTCCTTGTCAAAATGTGTGGCTTTTTGTCTATATACCTGTACTGCTTTTATCCACCTCCCCCAAATACATGCACACCAAATACACATACACATCTTCCTCTTTACAAGTGTGCCACAATTCTTCCAAAACATAACTCATATTAAAAGCTATAGGAACAGTCAGCTTAAAAAACAAGAAAAGCAAACCTTGCCAAAAAGGACTTGCAAAAAGTGTTGCCTTAAACATTCCAAATATGTCCTTGGTTAGAAAGGGGGAAAAAGCAAAGCCAAAGTTCCGACTTGGGGATTAATGTACCTTGTGTAGCTGGCCTGAGGGTTTTTCGGAAACAACACCCTTCCAACATCCTCTAGGGCCCTTCCACTTGCGGATGTTTGGCAGCGTCGGCTGGTTCAGCTCCATACAAAACTAGAGAGAGAGGAAAGGGGAAAAAAATAACATCAGCTTGTAGGGATTTTAAAAAGTTGCAAAATAAAGTGTGTAATAAAGCACTGCTAAGAGGCACAGTGGAGCACAGGCTGTGCTCTCTGCCTTCCCTGAAGGTTCGCAAACGAGGTGGTCGGAGCCACATCCCAGACTGACTCACCCCTGACTTGAAGATAAATAAAAACTAAAATAACTCAGTGCAAATGCTGCAAGTAGAACGTTTCTCCTTCCGACCCTGTTCTTTTCCTCCAGAGCTACTTGTTTGATTGGAAAGGGGTTTCCCCTGTGCTGCCTCCAAAGATGCTGACTGCACCATGTCCCACCCCTGCCGGGGGCTTCACAAACAGCTGCCGAATCCTCCTGGGGGCAGGAGATCCCATGGCGTGGCTGGCCCCACTCCAGCAGCACAGCCACTGGCATGACATGAGAGGAAGGGTGTGGGCCAAGCTCAATAGCTGGAGTTTTGGGGTTAAGGCTCCTCTGACTTTATGCCAGGGACACGTGCTTGATTTCCTCCGTGCATGAAGGAAGCAGCTGCACACTTGCACGCAGCTCTAGCACGTCCTTCTCAGGCTTCCCAGAGGTGCTTGTCTCCCTGGCCACTGCTGAACAGCCACAGCACTCGGACACCATTACATGTCCAAGCACAGGGTCAGAGCTTGAGAGGCTGCGTCCTAATGCCCAGCAGCTCAGGGATACCAGTGGACACTGTGGAGAGCCCCTGAGTCTGCCTCTGTAACGTCTTGAGATTGAAATAAAAGTAAATAAATAATAAAAACCACCCAGGGAAATCTGGAATCTGAAACTCCTTGGTGCAGACAATATGGAATACTTTTCCAGGGGTTTCAAAATCAGGTTCAACAGGAGCCAGGGTCCTTTGCAGGGCTGATGTCAGCTCCAGGCAGGCTCTGGCTGGAAGCTGGCAGGGACAGGCAGCAGTCGGACACCCTGGTTGTGGCAGAGGTTCTGGCTGCAGGGAAAGGGGCTAGTAGAAAGTCATCCCTGTGAAAGAGCAACAGGGATTCCACCATGCATCATTTTGTTCTGATACTGGACAAACTGGGTTAAAATGCAGAGGCTTTCACAGTGAAGAAGGATCCTCAGACAAAATCTTGGATCCAGAACACCCCTCCAGATCAAGCAGCAATTTAGCAAAGGATTTTCAAGGCAAACAATAACCTCATGTGCACAGTGACTCTTTGCACTGGGATGTGTCTAACGTGGTTTGAAGAGCTCCAGAGCTGCATGGATATAAACATTTCCTACTTGGATATCAGTAAAATGATGGGATAGTGTTTCTCATATTTATTTTTAATCTTTTGATTCAGAAATTAAAATCAAATCCTCATCTTTCACTGACTCCCTTGTCTGCAAGTTCAGCATCCCTCAGGCTGAAGCTCTGAGCATTGACTCTCACAACCCAGGCACCCTTATTTGCCTCAGAAGTCCAAGAGTCATTTTGGTTGCACACCCAAAGCGAAAACGCTTGGCACAGCTTTTAAAACGGTTTTCTGACGTGCAGAGGTTGGCTGGGGCTTCTTATTCAAGATGCCACATTAACATACCACGTTGTTGCCCATTATGTACCTTCAGGCAGTGCTGGGGCTGGGCTGATTTATGGAAGAAGGAGGCAGGTAGGGTGTTTGCACAGCCTGGGAACACAGCTCTGCTCTCAGCTGATCACCAGGTGCTACCCTAGCTAATACAATAAATCACGGTGGCAATAATTACTCACTCCTGATGCCATTCTAATGTCTTCAAACAGAGGGGGTTTGGTCGATAAGTTTTCTAACACTTAAATAACTTAAATCAGAAAAACAAAAATATTGTTGAAATTAGGAGTTCAACTAACCCAACAGAAGACTTAACTTATCTCTAGGTTGCAGCTGCCTAGAAAGTCCAGCCAGCACAAAGCATATGACAGGACTGAATAAATCCTATAGAAACCATCACTTTATTAAAAAGAGCATCTGCAGTCGACTAGTTTGAATAGTTTGTTTCCTTCAAATTGATTTTTTTTTAAAGGCCTTGATTTGACTTCGTGCAAACAAAAAGACGACAAATAAGATTACACAGTTTGTTCAGGAAAAAAAAAGCTCATTCTGGGTACGGCTGCAGCTATGGAGAACTTGGCCTACAGCAGCTGATTTCAATCTGAACTCATTTTCCAAGGCTTACAGGCACACACATTTTGAAGCTGTGACAGCATACTTGCTGAGGTCATGTTTTTTTGCTGAAGTGAGAATGGCATTTTTCAAATCATTTTGTTCTGCCCACAAACCCCAACGTCAACCAACATTACGCTTTCCCTCATGCAGCAAAAATATACAGACATGCTCCTAGTCCACACTGGGAATGAAAAAAAATGCCTTTCCTCTTTTGCGAAGCTAAGTTAGAGCTATGCCAACCCCTCCGAGAAGCACTTCTTCAAGTGGTAAAGAAAAATCAAAATTAAAATCTCAGTCAATCAAAACAACTTTTTTTTTTTCCCCCAGAAAAAATCCTCCTAAGGAAAAAAGCTCTACTTTTGTTTTTCTCTAGAGTTTTTCAGGCTGCAAGTTTCCTGAAATTCAATCAGCTTCTTCTTGACAACCTACACATACCGAGTCGAAGCTCACACACACAGTGAGACCAACAGCACCAGGGCTTATTTACACAGATGCCCTGTGGTCTCTCTTGCAGCTGGGTGCTGGTTTTTGTGGGATAGGCAGTGCTGCCAGGGATCAGTAACACGGCAGCACCAGGCTCCAAGGCATACTCTAGACAAAGACCAGCCTGTGCTTGTGAGTGGTCAACCCCCTCGTGCCAGGTAACTACCTGCCCACTGGATTCAGTGATCTTAAAGGTCTTCTCCAACCAAAAATGAGTCCACAATTCTATGACTGCCCCCATTTGGCATGCAAGGCACCATAAGAGCCACTACCCCAGGAACTGGGACAAGCCCTGTTGCATTTGCTGATCAGTAACACGTCATTTTTCTAAGAAGGGAGGATCCAAAGATTCAACTGCTCTTTGTCCACCCTGATAAAGAGCTGGCACCTGTCCCTCCCTGCCTGTCCAGAAGCAGAGACAGGTACTTATGACTGACTTTGGAAAAGATCAGCGGGCAGCTGGAAGAAGCTGGAGAAATGCACATTTGAGGAGTGACTGGAGAAGCTAACGCAAGAGTCTTGGACTAATTTGGGAGCAGGGAAAAAACATGCTGGGCTGGCACATGCTGGAGACCATAAGGCAGTTACAGTCTTCCTAACATACCCACCTGCCCCCCCAGGGCACTCCAAGCACTGCAAGAACATCCAATTTGTGCACCAAGTTCGATCCCTTCCAGTGCAGTAACTCTGCCCACCAGTAGAGCTGCCAGCCAGCACTCTGCAGTTCTGCACACGAGCAGCTCCCATCATCTCTTCCTCAGGATGCCCTGGTTACTCTGTGTTTTATTTTGGGCTGCTATTTGTGCAGCCAGCCCCGCTAGTGCAGCAGGGTCGTCCTTCCCAGATGATGACACCACTCCATGCTGAACATCTTGGCTTGCCAAGTGTTACTCTCCTGTAATGCCAGCTCTGTGGACCACCCTGAGCCAGCGACCTCCCTCGTGGTGAACACCTCTTGCTCAAAAAGAAGAGGGGCTACTCCTAAACCCCAAGGAAACTAAATGTGACCCAGGAAAACAATGCCTTAGGGCTTAATAAATTACAATTTCTTATTAGCCAGGGATAGCTGTTTGGAGGATACCTTTGTTTCAGACCCGGAGTCAGAGCAGAGGCTGTGAGGAGGGCAAGGGGAGAAAGAGCAGTGAGGAGATTCCAGGGTGAGGCTGTTGTTGTGGCATGGTACATCTAGCTGCAGTCATCATCACCTGAACTTCAGAAAGGCGCTCAAAGCAATTAAATGGCCATCTTTGTTAATTACCACAGAAGCTGTCAGGCCAAAAGGGCACTGCAGTTGAGGTAAACAACTACTTGCTTCATCAAAGCAAAGGTGATTTTCGTTCCCCTTAATAGAGAAGAGAGATGAGACTGACAGAATAAATATTCCCTTTCTAGATGTCACATATACACAGTTACTTTTCTTTTAATAAGCACTAGAGGGAGCAGCTTTAGTGAGTACCAGAGATGAGTAACAAACTTCTATCAATTCCTTGTCATCTCTGCTATGTGGAGGTGTCATATTAGCAAAGATTTGTCTTTCCATGGGGAAAGATACTTGGAGTTTGAGTTAAGGGCTGCTTTGTGCTAAAGAGCATTTCCCAGTATTGGACTTGGTGCATCTGGGAAGGGTAAACAGAGGAGCTCTAAGATAGACCTTGTAGATTGAGCAGTGACACTTGAGGAGAAGGCCCAAACTCTCCAATAAAAATCCCATACTGAAACATGATCTAATATATTTCAGATAAAAGAGACAATAAAATTGACAGTGGCTTCATGAAACCATCTGGCACTGCTCATTTTTAATCCATTCCTTGTACTGTATAAATTAAAAATTAAATGCACATTATCCTTTCTTTATTCATCCAACTGGACTGTACTTTTACTTCTAACTGAAAAAGCAGACTTGAACACCTGTAATCCAAATCCAGTCTACCACAGGACATAGCTACAGTTGGTGCACCCTAATGAAGCCTGACCCAGAAAGCCAGGAGCAGAAACCTTGGAAATATTTCCTAGAATTTGAAATCAACACCTTTGGTTTTCAAGCAAAACTTTCTGATTTGACTTCCAGAAGAAGAGAGATCTTTTAGATCATGTTTGTGAGAAGGAAAAGCAGAGTTGGGGGGTGAAGAGACTTGGGGGTGCTGTATTTTATTGTACTGGCTATTGAGGTTGGGATAGGGAAAGGTCAGAGGCTTCGGGACTGTTGTCCTGGTGGGGGCACACATGACAGTGGAAGGCAAGTCAAGAGGGGATCAAAGACACAGCAGGGCCAGGATGCTCAGCACGCTTTTGCAGAGGGATAACACTTGAATGCACTTCCCACAGGCTGGAGCAACTCAGGAAGGGGACACATAGGAGCATCAGGTGTTTCAGAGACATTTGCATTCTCCTATAGCCAAACGTAACAGCACGGAAGGAAGCGTTAAAGCCTGAAACTGAAACTCATCACTGGATCCCATTTCCCACTGACAAGAATGTTGTCTCAGGCCTTTGTTGCTTGTTTGCCTTTCTCTCAAGCACATCCCTTTCCTGTTTGCAACACAGTTGAAAAATACACAGGAACGAGATGCATCCCCTGCCGTGGGGGATGCATTCACCAACTCTATTCCACATAAGTAGCAGGTGTGAAAACTGGGGTGACCCTATGTAAAGTTATAACATTTTTCATGTGCCCATTCAACTAGTCCTTTCCAAGAAGACTTCATTAAAGACTGCATGATCTTTATTGCTTGTGTTGTTCATGTATTAATATTAGACAAAGGCAACTAAAACTTGGCAGGCAGATGGGGGTCTGATAGGCAGGTAATTATGAGGTTTCAAAGGAGAACAACCCCTCCTCAGGGAATCAGTTTCAGTCTTAGGCATATGTATGTATTTGCGATGGAAAAAGTTTTCTATTTCTCCATTTTGTACAGAATTCTACAATGATGTTAGAGCTGAGGAAATAATTTTTTAAAAATTTAAAAGTTCAGGAGAAAAATTCTAGGACAAAAAAATAAAAATATAGGAGTCAATCCACTGAATGGGCAAAGGCCACAGATTTACTGCTGGAAAACTTATCTGCCCCTTTGGCCATGCCAGGGTGTCCTATTTGTACTGGGTCATTGAGACCTGGGACAGTACCTTCCCATCCTTTCTGTACTGGTTTGTTGTTCCTAGAACTAAACCTAAACATCCAGATTCATGACCAAATAAATTCTTGCTACCCTCCACATTCTTCACAAACAGTATCTAATTCACCCTTCAAAAAGCTCTATACATTCATTGCTAGAGCTGAAAACAAGGCAGAGCCCTTCAGCACAGCCAAATATTCACCCCTTGTCTTTCTTCAGAAATGATACAGGACCCATAGGTACAGTCACCACCTCTACATACCTTTGTGTGCTATGGACATACAAAGCTCATTTGTTGGGACAATGTGCAAATTGGAGTCCGAAAGCCTGGTGCCTCTGAAGGCACCTAAGGCTTTTTCCTCAACTCAAGAAGGACTCGATTTCTCCTGGAAAATTTGCTGCTTCTGCTTCTTAAAGAGCACACCAGTAATTCAGACAGCCACAGAGGAAGGATTTCTTTCCTCTGAAGATCAGATTCTCACTCAGCTCCCAAATGACAGCTCCAGGCACTATGTTATGGACCACAGAGCAAACACTTACCATACTGCAGCCTCACCCCCGTTAGCCTTGTGGTGACCTGAATTCCCAGCTTTGCTGCAAAAACCACTTCCAAGCTTTATACTTTTAAAAAAGGAAACCTCCAGGTCTGAGCTTCTCAGAGGAGATAGGATGAGGAAGGATCATTTTTCAAGCCCAGCTATACATAGGCTAGAAACTAAGTGGTCCAGTCCCTCTGCCTGCTTCAGAGGTGGGTAATTCCATGTCTGCAGAGAGGCACTGCTTGGCAAAGCGTCAGAGGAGCCCGTCATTTAAGGCACCCCGGGGTTAGGCAGCAGCTAAATGACACTTGGCAGGATTGGGAAGTTTTTCAAAGTGAAGGCATTGTTTCCCACATGAGGTATCTGAGCCCCTTCATGAGCTTGACTCTCTTTTGAACCAGCCCATGGATGTGGATCCAGCTGGACACGCGCCCCTCTCCTGCCGCTGCTGTGTTACTCACCCATTGTACTTCAGGAATGTGTGGGAAATAATTATGCTGATAAGCTTAACATTATCTCAGTTATCAAAAGTGTGTGATGGTTTGTTTCCATATACGAACTTGTTGCAATCAGATCACTTATTTTTTTCTTAAGTCAGGCTTTACAGGATCCATTGGGGAGTGGTAGGAGCCTAAGTGTGAACTCCCAAGTTACTTGCTCTCCCTTTTTAGTACTTATTTTGGAAAAACTTAGCAGTGAGTTTCTACACTGCCCTCCCAGATGAATTACAGCTCACCACAGCCATCCAAATGCTTAATTTTCTGTAATATCTAAGAGGAACTTACTGTCTTAATCTTTGAATATATGAGTAAAAAAGAGATTGTAGCCCATAAACCCAGTTCTTTGCTCGCCTTTAAACACTGTGTTCCTGGGACAACAATGCAGATCATTCACTCGCCTGTTCTCCTACCTTCATCCAAAACAAAGGTGATCATATAAACAATGTCTTTTTATAGATCTTCAAAAGGAAGACACGGAAGAACCTTTGGCACAGAGCAGCAAAACAACTGAAAGAAGCAATACAATAACTCCACTAACACATTTTTAGTGCTGGGGGCACTAGTGAAGAACTATGGGATGTTCAGCTGCCTATTGTCAAAATTGAATACTCACTATCTTTCATCCAGTTTGCTATTTAATGGGAGGGTGTCCACATAGATGTTTGGTGGAAATTTATGCTGCCCTTTCCCTACGGAAGAGGACAGCCATATCTACCAGGCCTCCACGTCAAAAATTTGTGGGTTCCTAATCTTCGTGTTTCCATTCACAAACTGAGCTTTTACCTTCATTTGGCAGAAGACACTTCCTGACTACTTCTTTTCATACTCTTAAAGAGTATTTTTATTTTAAATATAATTCAGGAATTAAGGCTCAAGAGCTCATCAAGGATGGTCACAAATTTATTCTTGAAGTCTTTTCAAGACAATGCTTTATACTTCATAAATAGGCACTATAAGCATTAACAGCTATAATGGCATGCAAAGGGGATTGACATGATATAAAGAAGAATAAAAAGAAGCCCAGTAACTGTGAGGATATCTTTTTTATCAAGCTAGTTTTATGAGAGTTGAGTGTTTGAGTTCAAGTACTTGCACTATGTTGTCATAAAACAGTACCCAGCTCAATTGAGTAGCTGTGCTAAAATCACAGAATCACAAAATCATGAACATCCATGCAGCAGTTGTTTGGTGACCTAAACCACGTGTTAATTTGGACTGGGTATCAGGTACTGGGCAACCAGGAGTCAATGGCTTCCTGGGAACACCTTTTTTTTTTGGGTTTGGTTTGGTTTTTGTTTGGGGGTGGGGTTTGGGGTGCTTGTTGGTTGTGGGATTTTTGTGGGGTTTTGTTGGGGGTTTTTGTTTGTTTGTTTGGGAGTTTTTTTGGTTTTTGCTAGCGGGGGTGGGGCTTTGGTTTTTTATGCTTAATCCTTGGTCAATTATTTTCCCATGAAACCCAGGAATCGATTTCTGAGGTGCAGTGTAAAATGACACCACTGTGTGTACAACCTTACTCACCCAGTAACCACCAGGACTGCACGAGGTGACAATGAGTTTATCAGAGCCCATCCCTTAATATAGAAAGCAAATAGAAAATCATCCTATGAAACATGAGATACAAAAGTGATATGAAACAGTATCTTATTCACTGATTAAAATCACCCCAAACAAACTAGCCAGTGAGCTATATCGATTTGCCATCATCTGAATCTCTTGATTTGCACACTGCCTTCAGCCAGCTGAAAAGAGGAGGGGGAAAAATGTGCCAGTACAAAAGAAGAACAAATAAAACTGAAAGGGAACAGGGAAATCACAATACTTGAATGTTATTAATCAAGAAAAGCTGCTTAAGCACGTAAAATAACTAGGTCTCCCTCCATTCTCATGATAAAACTTCACTAATTTCTAGAGGTAATAGTAAGTGAGTTGGGTGTTTTGTGACTTCATTTCTTTCCTACTGCTAGTATTACTGTTTTCCCCAACTGATTTACATCTCTGCTTAGAGCAAGCATTCTTTCCCATGGTAAGAACACAAAAACAAGGAAGAAAGAAACATCTAATATGACTCACAACCATTGCCAACCTCAAATATTTATTCTTCCTTCAGGCATTGATTACACCACCCTACAGAACACTGTGCCACCTTCTGTAAAGTTATTTAAATCTGTCTCACCTCCTAGTTTCTTTTTTTTTTTTTTTAATGCTTATTATCTGGAGGATCTCTTCCAGGCTGCAAGCACTAGGCCATGTTATCTTACCTTTAAAAAAATAAAAAGTCTCATACTACTTTCTTTTTTTTTCCCCCAGCTCTAGCCCTTAATTTAAAGCATCCAATTTGACACTGATTCCTCTCTGAAACAGCTCATTCTTTATTTATAAGTTTGCAAGAGTAATAATAGATGTTTTTCTGCCTGTCCTTACTAGTATGCCCTCCACAGAGTCTACAGGACTGTCCTTCAACCCTGACCAAAGTTCTGCTCTAACAGATGCCATGGATCCTGGCTTCCCATAGAGAGCATATGCATTACTATCAAAAATTATTTGGGATGACATTAAAACTCCCTTGCTGCTTTGTCAATATATTAAAGAGGCAAAAAAAAGCAACAAAACCAAACAACACTCTTCCCAAATTGCTGACTATTCAAAACTGTTCCTATTCTTTGAACTTGCTTTGCCTTCTACCATCTTCTAGACCAAAACCAGGAAAAAGGACTAAAAGGTCCCCTCTTACTTCCACCATCCACGACCAAATCTTAACACGTGCCAGCACTTGTATATTTTCTTATATATTTTCTGTTTCTCCCTGCTCTGGAAGTCAAGAGAATTACTTCACTATTGGGTGAAGAGAATGACTTCACTATGGGGCTTAAGTTCAGGGATAAGACCAGATGATTTACAGAAAATGCCAAGCTATTAAAACAAGCAATCTCCATACCACCACTGCTCAGAGAGGCAGAGCTGTGCTCTAGGGAAGAAGAGGGCATAAGGGACACAAGGCACAGCATTTTAAGAGAATTTGTGTTCTCTGTAGCTTCCTGTGGTGTATAAATTGGCTTCTGGTGTTTTGTTTATTGAAGTCCACTGATCATCAGAGAAAAGATGGGCAATGCAACTACAGAGAAAAAATTCCAACCAAGATCAAAGACACCCGAAATCTGAGTAGATGAAAGCCAGTGCTTCCAATGCTGCTGACCATGTGATGATAGTTCACAGCTGAGGGGCCTGGAAAGACAAAGTAGTCATAGGTCCTCCTGTGGAGAGCTGCTGAAATCATCATGGACCTGACCCGAACTGTAAGGACCACCAATACATGTTCTTAAAGTTCCAGCCATCTAGATCCCTCCTACAGAATGGAAAGGAGGAAAATATGAAAGGCCAGAAGCAAGCACAGTATAGCTGCAGGGTTCCTAAGACACTTTAGTAGACTGGATAATGCCAAAGAAGCCTCCCATTTAGTAAGAAATTCTACACAACTTGCAGCTCCACAAAGACAACAATTATTCCTTCCCAATTACAGCTGTACTTCCCTTCACTCTGAGATTTCGTCACCTCATGGAGTGAAGTCTGAAAAAAATTAACACTTTGTATTCCTGAGTATTACCTGCACTCAGGTAAACAAGCAGGACAAGGGAGAGAGGGGGAAATCCAGGCAGAGTGTGGGAAAACAAAAGGGTAAAGTAATAGGGAATAAGGTGAGAAAAAGAATTAAAGCAAAATCAGTGGGATGATTTGGAATAATCTCTTTTACTCTAAGTGGCCAATCATTGACTCCGTGGTAGCTCTGAAGGAGCAGGGCAGGAGGACCTACATCAGCTAATGAACTATGCAGAAATCCATCCCACAGCTCAGAGACTTGACTCCACCTATCCTCTCTAAAATTGGGGAGCAGAAAAATGAGGCAGTGACAGGGCTGGAAGAATCTGATCAAATGTCCTGACTGAGTCAGTGGCCAAGGTGACATCTCCTTTTCCTGATCTCTGAAAGCAAGACTGCTGTTTCCTTATCTGACTCCAGAGGACATCCAAATGTACTTGATTTGCAAAGGGGTCAACTGCTATCTGGAAAGCATGGGTCTAAGAACAGGCAGTAAATATAACTCCTTTGCAGCAACTAATTCATTCATTGCAAATCGCCTTATGATCTTTTTTAACCAACAGCCCAAAGCAAGCTTGCAAGATAGTGCTCACACTGTACAGAAGGATCATAGCAATTAAAAACACGCACACGAAGACTCAGACCCGAACTAACTGCATTTCTGGGGTACATCTGCTACATTTAAAAAATAAAATCACATCAAATGCACACACAATCACATTTATGTCCATGCAAGCAAGATGTGATGTGCCTGCCTATGCTTACCCCTGCAAATGAAAAACAGCACCTCTCTTTCAAACACTGAAAAGCTCCTAGGGATAACCTTTCACAAATAAACAACCTGCTCTGCTGGGAGAGGGATTTTATAAAGAACAGAGATTACAATGGGCTTAATCATGATTAAACACTGATCTGGCTCAATCTACTCAAAAGCAGACAAAAGATAAATAAAAACCTCCAGCAGATGCATTTCATACTGGAAATTCTGGAACCTCAATTGACGTCATACTTTTTATGTTCTGATAATATCTGGAGGAAACAGTACACTGGATCAAGAAAACAAAAGCAAATTTTTAGTTAAAATTCTCCATGTGCTGTGTAGAAAGAAGGCGGCTACAGCAGGGAACACACAGGGCAGCTCAGCATTTTACAAACCTGTTTTTGACTGAAGCTAAAATCGCACCAGCAGAGTGATGCCACTAGAAAGAAACGAGCACTTTCTTTTGCCCTCATCTCCTGTGTCTTACCCTATAAAATTGTGCAACTGTAGCCACTGGATTTCCCCTCAGACAAAAGCCACTTCTGATCAATGCCAGGCGTGTTAAATTTCTTCTAGTAAAATAATGCCACCTCATCATTATCACCCCAGTTGTGCTTCACGGATTCCTCATGCACAGCGTGAAAATTCTGTGTGATGGGAAGGGGCTGAATTTAGCAAATATCTCCCAAATACAGACATCTGGTCTTTCCTATGGGTGTGGAAATCCAGCAAACTGATTCCACACCATGGGAGACAACTCCGGCCATTTGTAGTGCTGAGGGAGATGGGAAAAGTCAAAAAATAGGCACAGATTGTAGACATTGTTTGCTTACAGTGCTAAGCTTTCCATTTAATGCAACAAGGTAAATATGAGGAAAGAGAAATAGCTCTTTCTGGGATAGGGGGGAATCTACCTGGAGGAGCAGGCTGATCAGAGTTTTCTCATTCTATCATCTCCATCAGAAATTCCCAGTGGATGACCAAGTAAGGCTAGGCCAGCAGACAGAAGAGATCCTTCCCTGTACTGAGAAGGTGCATCGCTGCCTGTCCTCGTGTCCAGAGAATGCCTCCTGTGCTCCAGAGGCACCAAGAGAAAGACTTTCAACCCCTCTTGATTTGTGACCTCCAAAACCTCTCCAGTGAAGGTGAAAATCCCCACATAGACAGTGCAAGCCTACTGATTATTACTTTGTTCTTTTCAGTGACCTCTTGGATGTAGGTCACATAAATTTGACATCGCTGTTCCAGACAAACCTTAATAGTGAAATTTATGTCACTTACACTGATTTTCAAGCTGCAAGTTATCATCAAATTCAAGAACATCATCCCTAAACAAAATCAAAAGTCTCACCCCAGAACCTATTCAGCCCACCTAGTGTGTCTCATGGCATTCTAAATAGATCTCCTCCAACTTCAGGCACAATAATCATCACTTTGCAGATGAATTCCACACTTCTCAAACTGCAGATCAGAATCACATGATTTGCATTTCCTAGATGAGAAGCCAACAAACTTCTCTGTCTCTGGAGTCAAGTGGACAGTACTTTGTCATCTTGAGTAACAGCAGATGCATTTACTTTTTAATACACAAATAGGAAAATAATGGGTTACTGTTGCTTGTTCACAAAGCAGGCTTACCTTATGAAAAGCCATCAGGGGGTTACTAAATTGTACAAATTATTTAACTTTCCTCTATAACCCACCTCTGAAGGAGAAATGAGCTCAAGAGCCCCTGTTAACATCTGAAAGATGAAGGAGGAAGCACTTGGAATGCAAAGAATATTTTTATTTTTCTTGAAGATGGATGACTCTGCCTGAACAATTTACTGGCATCAAGCACCAATAAGAACAATTGCTTTGGTGTACATGCTTGCCTATGGCAAAGGAGTATGAATTTAAATGCTAAAACAGTAACAGTGAAATGTCACCTGGCTAGGCAGTTCAACCTAATTACTTACACAGATTTATTTTTAAACTATAAAAACAGCATGTTCCTTGGGAGAATTATTTTTTCCCCTTCCCCAAATAAATACAAGTAACATTTGCCAAGTAGAATTCTTCTTTTGCAATTAAGGACTTGCCAAAATTAGATGAAGTAAAGTACTCAAAAAACACACTGGGCCAAGAGTGTGGCTGGGAGTCTCTTCCAGAGCTGTGCTTCTGGAAGAGGAAGAGATGTTTCATACAGGACTCAGCAGCAACAAGCCTGTGTGTCTGTGATACTTCTTTCTAAAGCCTGAGAGGCCTTGAACCCTTGTGGGGACGAGGCTGGCACGACTGGAAGCCCTCCCGTGGCATCTCGCCATCCGAGTTCTTCACTGCCCTCGGCAAATGCCAGCAGCCCTTCTGAAGGGAAGGCATGCAACTAACGCAATCCCACAGCAGCAGGGCAAGCTCAGCAAGGAGGCAGGGGGAAGCAAACACATCGGCTCAAGGTAGGACAAAATACAGGTAAGCACGGGCTTGGTTTTAAGCTGCCTGTAAGACCTCTCACGTGGAGCCTGTGATGGAATGGGTCTGACGAGCTACGGCCAAAACAAACACAAACAAGCCCACCTATCACCCAGAATTTTCTCCAGGTAAAGGCTCTTGTTCTTCTTATGTGACCTGGTTCACTGAGATAAATTATTTTCCCGTTCCTCCTAACAACAGCAAGCATGGTGCTGGGCTCAGCTCCACACGCAGCACCCCGTCTGTGGAGCTTACAGGAGCCCGTGGCACCTCAGAAAAACAAACCAGCTCATGAGCAGCATCTGAGGGTCAGTCAAGCTTGTCCCGATCCAGGACGGCTGTAATTAAACCCTGCCAATCATCCATTCTGTCTTGGCAACCCCCGGCATAAATGCTGCCAAGTATGGTAGACCTTTGGCTTAAAGGGCCATTTTGGCCCAATTTGCCAAAACATTGGGGTTTAGGAAATTAAACAAATAGAGTCTTTGCACGACACAAAGCTTCTCACAGTGTGTTCAGTTTATTTTCAATAGCCAAGGTGGGACAGACATTTAAACACACTTAAGAATGTAAGATAGAATGGCACAAAATCCTTTTGCAAAAAGCAAGACCCCAGCAGTTCAAGCAAGTTCTCCCAGCCTGCTCCAACAGTCCACTGGCTTCATGTGCCTCACCTCACAGTCTGCCTGTGTTATTTATGGCCAGAATAATTTTATGACACTGTCTGGAGGCCCTGGTTCTCAAGAGACTTGCTACACATGCACTTAACTTCAACATGGTTTGATTTCATAGAGCCAATCTGCAGCCCCTAAGTCTGTTCAGGGGGGCACTGCTGGTTCAGCAGGGGTCTTCTGCTCACTCTGGGATTCCATGCAAGCATCAAAAATATGTAAGAACACTTTCAAAGCTGGGCATCAAATTTTAGAAACAAGAAAGTTTCCAAAGTTCAAAACCATCTATGACAGACTGAAAAGTGCCCTATAGGAAAAACAGTTTTAGGTTATCATGTGCACAGATACTTTAAAGAAAACTTCCCCTCAAAAACCAGAAAAACCTGTATTAGAATAAATATTGAAATACTATCATTTAATAATAGTCTGTATTCCTGCAGTATAATGCTGATAAATAACGACTTAAGAATACAAAATTCAGCATGGTGTTCTTAAAACCTGACTCTGCAAGCAGGCTGGACAAGGGAAGTCTGTGGGTTTCTTTCCCCTACTGTACTTAAAAAATAAAGACAGCAAATTTCTTTGAACTTACATAATTGAAGCCTGATATTTTCCATAGGGCTAAACTGGCCTTTTAAATTCTTTAAGCTTGGCATGGTATGAAAGCAGATATCAAATATTCAGAGAGCTCAATTTAGAAAGATCATTTTTCTGAGGCTGAGCCTTTCTGAAGAGCTTCCTGCAGCGTTCCAGACAATGCCTCAAACAGCCACTCCCACTAGGCTGAGGTCACTTAACCTTGCCAGGCCATGTTTTTGGAGGCATTGGGCCAAAGGGAGGTACAGGTCCACTGGAAAGGTGGGAAATGTACAGGGTGTGAGGTGCCAGAGAATCCGACTGCTGCAAACGATGAAAATTCGCTAATGTTAACCTGTTTTGCACAATGAGTGGTTGAGAGCCATGTCTTGTTCACTTGTGAAAAACTACAATGTCACCTGTGTAGTCCTTTGTCACTGCCTTGAATCAAAATCTACCTCTTCATGTCAAAATCAGAGTTCACAAAAGCCAGTGAAGAGATGCCCTGTGCGAATTAACTGGGGTGTACTTCTGTGAAATGCATCTCCAGTCAGTGGCAAAGCAACAAGGCTGAAGCACCCACTGCTGCTGTATTTCGTTTTACTCACTATTTTTAGAGTACCCAGCAGATGCAGCCTGAACACAGCACTGCAGGACCTTCTCCTTCACGTGTTCAAGGCAGAAGAAGGTTTGCTCCTTTCTCCCAAGCCTTGCCACACCACTTGTAGCTACAGAGGAGCTGCTGGGGTCAGCACCAGCTCAGTGCCTGCCCCAAGACACCAGCTTTTCCAACAGGGCTCAGAATCCAGTTGTTTTCTTTGCATCCTAGCAAGTCTCTCATGCTGCCTCACAGCTGGGTCCTTGCTCTTGTAGGTGGAGGAGTTAGTGTAGGAAGTGAAGGGAAGTCACTGGTCCCAGTATGGGCTCTGGGCATCCAGTCCTACATGCCAGGCCATAAGAATCATAAAGCAGAAGGAAATACAACACTTGGTTGTTCATTCAGAAGAAGGACATCAGAGAATGGTTTGGGTTGGAAGGGGCCTTAAAAGATCTTCCAGTTCCAACCCACCTGCCAGGAGCAGGGACACCTTTCACTAGACCAGGTGGCTCAGAGCCCCATCCGACCTGGCCTTGAACCCTTCCAGGGATGAGGCATTCACAGCTCTGAGGAACCTGTTCAAGTGCCTTCTCACCCTTAGAGTAAAGAATTTCTTCCATATATCTGACCTAACCCTGCTGTACTTGCAATACCCTTGGCTGAAGAGCAACACTGCATTTTATTATTTACTGCTTATTATTATTACCCCAAGCTTGCTGTAAAATCAGAAAATACCAAAAGCACATGGTCAGCTTAGAAAAAACATTGACCCTCTGCCATCATACACTATGCATCTAGGAAGAAGTCCTATTTTATGCTGCATGACTTTCCATGAAATTAGGAAGCACAACTAATACAGAGGGCTTTAAGAGCTTAAAAGTGTTACAATAGTTGTATTAGATATATTTTTAAATACCTTTTCCAGTGCTTCTCTGTCAGCTAGCTCCTGCACAGCCAAAAGCTTGATACTGTAAGAAAAACAGAGAGAAAAAGAGAATTAATCGCTCCACTGCAAGCATTACAGAAATCGATGGAACAGCAGAACTGAAACTCTCTTTTTATCTTCTCTCTTGACAAAAGAAATACAGAAATGCTCAGGATAAAACAAACCAAAGCAAGAGAGACAGTGTCACTTTGTTTGCTTTGAATTAGCCATCACAAGCAGATTTTTTTGTTTCCAAATTACAAGTGTATCTGAATTCACCTTACAGAGAAACTGCATTAATCATTACTTTTGTAATATCCCAAGTAAACACCATCTTCTGAATGACAAACACAGAAGAATATTCTAGACATTTCTGTCAGTTGTATTCAGCTTTGTTCCTCAGGTTTCTACAGCCATTCCCAGGGATTTACAGTATTATATACGAGATGCAGTAATTAAGAATCCAGCTCAAGAAATTTGAGGGAGAGATGGGGGAAATGAGCACCATTGTTTAAAAGTAGGGTAGAAAGATAATCCACAATTATTATTCTTGTAATACCCTTTGCTAATCAGTTCCAAATTTCTTCACCTACTGAATCTTTTCTAAGTTTACCTCTAGGGGCTAAATCCTGCACATTGAATTTCATTCACTTCAACAAGGTTATGCGAGTTACTCAAGCAGGATTCTACACCTGTATTGCAACTCCACATGCTCACTTCCCTTCCCAGCCTTAAACCCAGTCACTTAATATATTATCCTTGGACTCCAGAGGATAATTTCCTTTACCCGGGGATACAAAAACATTTGCATGGCAATAGAAGAATCAAATGACGCATATAAATATTGTTTAAATTACTCTCACCACCCTGCACACAGACACAGTAAAAAGCCGGTATAGTTAAAAGCTCATATTCAATAAGGTGTGAATAGTCAACATAGAAGTCTGCCAAAGGATATAATACAAAAAGTTTTATTAACCTTTCAGAACCTCAGAGCAAGACTTCATAATTCTGGAATATCTACTGGCACCTTATATGCTAATTGTGTACATCCATCCTGCAACAGCAGCTGGCAAAGCACAGTTTTAGTCCTGTCCTTCTAAAGCTTTCTACTGCAGGTATTCACAGCCTAATCCCTAAACACCAATGTGCTTTCACTTTAATGGACTTCTAGCTTTCAGTGTCTTCAAGGCATCATAAAAAGCCTATATCCAATGAATTATAAAATAGCCACAGACAATATATTTCTAGTCTGTAGAGACTACTACTACTAAGACAGAGAGGGTGGAAATGGTTCAGAAAACAATGGGATAATCAGGAAAATGAAAAAGGTATTCCATTAGAGCCCAACCACTATGGTAGCAGGGGACATGTGATTTGGTGTTACTGTTTGGTGAACACACTAGGCTGCACACAAGCATTCAGCTGAACTGGAAGGCACCTAGGGAAAGTACAAAGCCAATACAAGGTATTTTTAAACATCATTTTCCTTGTAATTCAGCCAGCATGCAAAATAAAGATGGGATGGGCAGCAAGCAAAGAAGGCACCTCCATTTAAAAAACACTGAAGTACTGTGTCCAACTCAGAAGAAGCCTCAGCTGATGCACCTTGGAGAAGAATGTCCAATAACCCAGGCAGCATCAATGCAGCCACAGTCAAGATCTGTCTCTGAATTCAGGAGTCACCTCTTCGTTTTGGATGACACACCTCTGTTGCAGTGCACTTGAGAAAAAGACTGTAAGGGTGAGAGGGAGACAGGCTAACACACACATGGATGCATTCAGGCTGCTCACAGACAGCTGGGCTGCTGCAAAGGTGGCTTCAAGTCTGTGTGTACATGGGTTGGAGGTATGCAAATTACTTTTGTCTTTTTCTTTTTGAAGCTAGAGACTTTTTGACTACTTAATCAAATCAATCAGGGCTGCAGATGCTTCTACAATTGACTGATTTATTTCTAGAACGTTATTTGTGAATTATCTGACACTCAATAGCTGCAGAAGAAAAATGCAGACTGCCCCAAAAGCAAGTACCACTTTAATTAAAAATCATCATCTCACTTTAAAAACCTAACTTCCTTCCCATTTACACCTGGAAGGCCCCACACGAACTTTTTCAACTGGTGTGTGTTTATTTAAAACAAAGAATACAGTTACACAGAAGCAAGTGACAAAACAGGAAGCAGGAATCTTTTTACTTTATTTCATTATATCATGGAGACGCTGTACCCTTGTTTCAGAGGTGAAGAATCCATACAAAGGGTTTACATCTTGCAGAGATACTGCATATGCAGTATCAATCAGAATCAAACCTCAATTCAAAGTTGCTACATGATTTGCAGCAACATTGGTTTGATTCCTGAAGAGAAAAAGACTTCCTCTGCTGTTACAAATTGAGATACCAATGTTTGCCCACTACTTTACTCTTTTCTCCTCAGGTGACACCTGAAAACACCTCAGGTATTTTTTTCTTGGTCAAAAGGAATCCGCAAATGCAAGCATCAGCCTTTATACAACCAGCTGCAAGATCCTTCTTTCCTTAAAGCACCATCAGAGATTCTGTCTCTGTCCACTGGATTACAGTCCACTACCTGGAAAATTGTTCTTAATAACCAGTTATTTACTGCTATTTCTTCCAGCACTTCCAAGCAACATTAATATGTGCTACTTGATGCAATGTCAGCTTGGAAACGCAGCTCCTTTCAAGGCTGCTGCTTTGGGCATTTGATGCTTCAAAAAGAAATCCGGCTGCTTGTTTAGGCACTACATCAGCAATCTTAGACCATTGAGAGCAGCTCGCAACTTCCTTTGCTGTTTGTAGCTTTTGTGTTCACCAAGGATTTCAAAGTAGATGGGAAAACAGTNGGGGGGGGAGAGGGGAGGAGGAAGTCTCCAATAAAAAAAAATCTCAAATGAAATGCAAATAGAGTTATCAAAAGCTAATGCTGAAGCCCAAACTCTTGCAGTTTACAATACAACACTTAAGTACTCTGTTTATATATATATCCTTGGCATCATTTCTTTCATCCTCACCTGTGTTGTGCAAACACTAACTCATGAATAAAGTTGTAGAAAATCATATTTCCCCAAGAAACATTATGGCTCCTGGAAAGACTGCTCTAACCCACCAGCTTTAAAATATACTGGTTAAGAAAGCTGTAATATGAGTAACTATACTGAAAATGGCTCTACTTGAATCTGAAACTCTATTAAAAATACTCACTGACTGAATTACTTACATGATCTATTTAAACAAAGCTATTGAAATTAGTATCCTGGCACCCCAGGCACACTTAAAATACTTGAAAACATGCAGTGATCAGGATGAAGGACTCTCCTACAGCATTGAAAATATGCAAACATGATGTGCTGTCAAGGAAACACATGACTCCCTCTTTTTTGGGCCATGGGTGACGCATGGCATTCTCCTCTAAGGGAATTCCTTTTGGTTTCCAGAAGATTAGTCACAGTGCTGAGCAAATGCCTATAGCTACAGCACATTTCTACGCCTCAGGGTATCATTGCAATCCCTTCCTCAAAGTCTTCCTACTTAAAAACAAGTAGCATTGGGTTTCTCTTTCTAGTCCCACATACCCAGGAGTAATTTAAATCTTTTTGGCAGTCTTTTGCAACGCTGCAAACTTGCAGATAGGTCCCTTGCTGGCTGGTGCATTCCTGTTCACCATCAGCCATCATGACCGCGGTTCATTTGCGCTGAGCTTCACTTCCCAGCTTCAATTCCCATTGCCCGCAAAATCCCATCTGCTCTTGCAGTGGGGAATGTTGGGGTTTTCCTAAGAACCACCAGAGGGTCAACTGCCTGCAAGCCAGTGAACCTATGGCTCTGCAGCAGGGCAGATGGGATAGACTGAGACTGCTGCACAAGGGAGATGCCAGATCCATCCATGCAGAATGCACCTGAGGTCTTCACCCGAGGAAGAGAAGCTGCTTCCTCCAAAACTAGCTTGAGGGGTGCTTCAGGGGTGGAAAGGTTTTTAGAATTACAGTCAGTTTCTGGAACACCCCTGCACAGAACTAGAACTGCAGCCATTATGGACAGAGGTCCCCTGGCTGCCACGAGCAAGAGAGAGGGTCCCCAGAGCAGAGCATCAATGAGCACAGTGACCTGTCTGCTGAGCTATGCACAGCGTGGCACTGAGGCTTCCATTCAGTGCAGAACCTGGTAATTTTGAGGAAAAGGGAAAGAGGAGAAAGTGAGGAAAATGTAAAGCATTAAGTTCAGCAATCAGAGACTCAGTGAAGTGTTTAAGCCAACACTTAGCCTCATGATCATGTCCTACAAAAGCTCAATTACATACCTTTGCTCGAGGCTTGAGTTTTTCCAAAAGCCTCATGCTTTCTATCAGCCAGTGCATAAGCCTAAAGTTAACAACATTGAGTAATGCCATTTGACTGCTCTTGCTTTTCTATCTCCTTCTTCAGCATACAGCTATACCAAATCTTGCTTCAGCTAGACTCAAAGACATTATTATAAATAGCCCATACAAAAACCACTCAATCCCAAACCACCATTTCGAGCAACATTAAATAATTCCTTTCTCCCTCCCTTTTAGTCCACAAACTCTTTGTTCTTGAGATAAGATCCCACAACCATATTATGGCCCACGGTGAAGTTTTATGGATCACTTATATATCTAAGAGTAGAGCATGAATGCATGTAACTGAAGTGCTTAATGACAGAGGCATGTGTGACTTAGATAACAAAAAAACCAGGACAAAACCACTTGGACCACCAAATTTGTACGCCAAAATTGTATTTGCAAATCTATCCAAACCGGCCTTAGTCATAAATCTATTCTGCTCTAAGAGATGGGCATGAAATATGAGAGTTGGACTAAAACAAAATAAAAAAAACCCTGCAGCTGAGCTGTGCTAATGGTACCTGGTACCTGGGAGGGAGCACTCCCCATCAGCTGCCTGCTGTCCCTATCCCTCACCTGGGTCTGCAGCTCTGCTGCTGAAAGGGCATGCTCGTCACCATTCACACTGCAGCCCCTCTTTTTCCTTTGGCATCTACTGGATGACAGGGTGAGTAACAGTAAGGATGGGGAAGCTACCCATGCGTGTACGTGTTCCCTGTGGGGGCTGTGGTGGTCCCTGCTGCCTCAGCTGTCGACAGCCTGAGGTTAAGGGCTGTGATTAACTGTTTTCTAATTGTTTTAAGTATAGCCAGATGCTTAGGCATCAAGCACGTCCTGCTTTGGGAAATACATGGAGAGAGGGGAAAGATAACAGCCCAAAAGTGACAAACATGGAAAACCACACATCTTGTGGCTTAAACAAATGTGGGGGGAGGTGGTGGGGGTGGTGTGTATGGAGGGGGTGGGGGGGCTGGGTTTTGTTGTTTGTTTTAAATACACAGCTGCTGCTGGAGTTGTCCCTTGCTGCTAATGCCTAATGGGACCCAAGACTTCTCTTCCTGACTCTGTCTGCCGCTGTGATGGTTACCTTGCACAAGAGTAGGTGAAAGAACAGCAGGCTCCCACTAATAGCATGGCAGACTATGCTTAACACGGTGAGATGATGGGGGAGCAAGTCTGAGCACCCTGGGGCTGCAAAGGGATCTGTGCCACTCCTTTTTTGTGGCTGCCCACACTGACCAGGGCATTGGATCACCTAAGTAGGTTGCCTTTACAGTGAAGGAGCAACCCTTAAGACTTTCTTCAATGCATGCACTGTAAAAAATCATCTTATTTTTGCTGGCATATCCCATTTACAAAGTTGTCTTTCCCCCCCAAGAACCTGTTCACTCACACCCCCATAAAAACAAAAGCAGGAGGAGGAAAAAAAAAAGCAAGCTTAATGACTTTCAGCCTCGTACACTTCCTCCATCTACCCCTATGAAGCTGGATGAGGGAAAAAAAAAACCACAGTTTCTCCTTTTCCAATAAAAGCATCTGCATCTTCTCAATCACTCCTTAAATGGAAGGAAAAACTGTGTCCACTGCCACATCTTAACAGCTGCTGGAAGCCACCAGAGAGCTTATGCAGTAAGCTGATGGGCTTGGATGGGAATACCATGCCATATTGCTTTGGGACTAACTGCCAGCTAATGACACAACAAAATATGTTGGAAGACTCTCAGGAAAAAATGTATCTACAGTAAGAAGAAATTATGATAAAATCAGGGAGCTGCATTTCCTACATATTAAATGTATTTATATCTATCTATACTATGGATACACATAAAACAGATCATATACATGTTGTATATAGTTTTTGAAACATTCATATATAAAAACAACTATATATAGGTAAATTTGCTTCAGGCTACTTTTTCTGCAGTTTCCTCATTGGGATGAAAGCAGACATTCTTCAATCAGTCATTGCTGATTTGCCTGCAGCGTGGTCTGAAACCAAAAAGCAGATCAAGGCACCACAGCTGGAAAGGGATCCAGGAGTAAATGGAAGAAGCAGAGAAGCTGAAATCCATCAAGCAAATTGGCAATGTAGTGCAGGCCACACAAACACTCCCACCCTGATGTTTGCATTCATGGATCCTATTACATTATGTGAGTGATTGAAGTATTTGTCATGGGGAGAAGGGAAACTGTAATGGAACTAGAAGAGGGAAAACGTGAATTATGGATGGTTACTACTGAGAGTTGAAGGGGGAGAACAGCAGCATTACAAGGCAGGAGGCAATTGAAATAGTTCATTTCTTTCCTTTCCCATTTCAGTGGTTCCCTGGGTTCACAGATACTCTCTACTTGCTGTTCTCTGTCCTAAACTTGCAGCAAAACCATCATTTTGCAGGACCTATGAACTTTGCACTGAGAATCTGATTTATGTTCAGCTGATGCTGTGGTTTCAGTGCAGCTGCATCATTGCAGGAACAGAACAATGATTCATAAACTCTGGGCATTGTGTATTCCCAATGCATGAGAGAAAAACCAAAAAGGTTGCAAGAACAGCAAACTTAGTCCTAGAATTCTGGAAGGGAATAAAGCATGCTCACAATTACCCAAACCACAACCAACTGCAGAAAACATTTACATGCTCATGTATTATGAGACCTGGAAGCCTTCTTGACCACCTCCTTGGAAACACCCAACCCAAGCTATTTCCAAGTGATGAAATCCATGCTGCTGTGCATACAGACTTTCACTACATCAGTAAGCAGAGCAGGTCACACTCAGCAAAATTAAGAGAGGGAGTTGATCAAAACTCACTGAATCTCTGTGATTCTAAAGAAACATCACTCTTATCCATCTACCAGAAAAAGTGTCTCCTGAGTTGTGAGGCAGTGATGCTTTTTCAGGACACTTGTGCAAATTCTGGGGCGTTCTATCATAGAGAGGTGGTTAGGAGCAACAAGGAAGAGTACTATTTACCTCTTTCTCCACATAGAGGATCAGATTTTGGGCCTAATTATTTTCTTTTTTCAGGTAAGGGGGAAGGAGACAGGACATCATTTCTACTTGTAGAAAGTCTCTCAGAAGATTCCCTCAAACTTTTACACTACAGGAAGTCACAGAAGAGTCATCCTTTGGGTGCATGCAATGCACACACAAATACTGTCCTTTCTTTCATTATTAGGTTAATAAATCTGCATTTGAGGCACAGAGTACTGAAGACTCAAGCTCTGTGCTAACTGTACTTTTTAGAAACACTTGACTAAGTCAGAGGCCATCCTATGCCCTTTTCTCTTAAAATCCTGTTATTATTCTTTCCTGTCCTTCTCCAAATCTGTATCTGCAAACTGGTGCAATGCCAAGAGGGTGGCAGCAGTCAGAAAAGTAGAAGTCAGGGAAGACTTCCAAGGTCCTCAGCAGAAATGCTGGTTATTAAGAGCTGGGATACATTGCACTTGATTGAACAGAACCAAAGCTGACTCCTGAGAGGCAAAGGTTAATTAGGCAAATAGCTCAAAAGGATCAATTTGTTCTAACCCATTATTTGTTGATTTTTTTTTTTTAATTTTAAAAGAGAGTTTAAAATAGACTAGGCAGCTGAAAATATGTCCCAAATTCCCAAACGCATGAGATGAAACCACAAAAGGCCTGGGACTGCCAGTAACATATTGACTCCAGAGTAGTAGCCTAATGAATAAAGAAGCAGTAAATCAAACACCTATATTAAATTATACTAAACACAGCAATCTTGTCCCTACATAAATACTAACAGGGGCCAGGTACATGCAGGGGCAATGCAGCCAAACTCCCAAAATCATTCAAAACTGAGGGTGACAGTCCAGCAGCCTTCTCTGTCCCCACTTCCACCTCCATCTTCACTGATTGCTCCTGTGACAAACACTTCACTACAGATAATTCAGGCAGCAGAAGAGAGTACTACTGCAAGTGGTGCATGTGTGTATATGTGTGTTATATTTATGCATAAAAAAATTACACCAGTTGTTGCAACTCACTTCTGACAGACGGCAAACCAAAATCAGTTGCCTGCATTTAAAAAAAGCAGGGGGGAGTTGGATTTGAGTTTAATTCCTATGATGAGAAAATGCATTTTTCTTCCTCAGTATTTAATTTCTTACTATATTTAGCTAAGAGCAATAATGTCTTCATTCAAACCAGTTAACCTTACGCTCAGTGGTTTTGAAGTTGGGCAAAACCCTCTGTATAATGTCCACAGTCATAGGATTTTATTTTTCAATTTTTCAAAAGATGTTTGCTCCTTTATAATTGTGCAGGAAGAGAAAGACTCACAGAGAACGTTGTGTTTGTAGCAACATTGATTTCTTCTGAGTCATTAAAACTGGACATGAACAACATTAAACTTGCACTGAATTATTCAAATCTGTCCAACAAGGGAGGAGACCAAGACTGAAAACAAAAATTTAGAAGGTCATAAAAATCAAAGGTGACTTAGAGCTTCCAAATACAGGCATTATGTTATAGTGTATGCAGTCTCTGGCATTTGGCTCTTTTTCTGGATTTTCTGAATCATTCCCTGCTGGGGTAGAGTCTTAGTTCCAGAAACAGCACCTTCTCCCACCCAATCCTGCCCCACTGCAGCAGTGGAAAAACTGAGTAGTCCCTAGTTAAATGGATATGCTTGGGAAAGGGCACACCACCACACTACCGTTCTGCCGTGAATTACAAAGCCACCAGCAGAACTATGGGGCCTTGGGAGGCAAAGTGGTTAATACGGACTCTACTTCAAAAATATACCTCTGTGTCCCTGCAAAATCAAATGTGATTTGAAATAGCCTGCTTTCCTTTCTCCATTAGGAATGTGAACCATACGCTATCAAGCTCTAATGTGAAAGCTCATCATGGCCCCTTATTCAGCCTGAGAAACTTAATGCAGTATTACTTTGCCATACATGCACAGCCTCGTCTCAGAGAAATGAGTTCACACAGTTGAAATAATTACAAAGGAATACAGCGAAAGTCAGTTTGTTTTGTAAAATACTTGCTCAAGAGCAATGCTGCAGTTTCATGGTAGTACAACCACAATCAGCTGGTGACGTCTGAGTGCCACCGAGATTTAGCCTGGTGTTGTGCAAAGAGTATTGAAGCTTCCTGGCTGAATCTGGATGGAGAACTCTGAAGCTTTTTACAGCACATTCTTAAGAAAGAGATTGACCCTCAGGAGCTGGCTCCTACTTCGAAGAGGCTGGCAGAGCGCCACAGCCATTGTGCATTTCATATGAGCATCTTTTGCAAAAGACTTTGTGCCAAACTGGAATTGTTTAAGTGATGGAGGACACTAAACACCAGGTATTAAAACAGAGGAATGTGCACAAGAATTGCTCCAAGAGACACTATGAAATCACTGAGGAGAGGCACTGTGACAAGGGAAAAGGAGCACTCCAGAAACCAAGAGCAGTGCTTTGGACAAGTGCACTTTTCTCCATGGCTCTTTCACGAGCAGCTTATGTTGTCTTACAAATTCAAGCACATTTTGACAAAAAGGCTAAAATGAAGTGCATCATTAAAACAGGTAGAAAACAAAGCACAGATTTTATTAGCAGACAGCCTGTACGTTTTAAGGACTTCCCACTCTGTGGCCAAAAGCCAGCCCACCTGTATTGCTAGAGTGGAGCTTGGGAAACTGGTGACAAGACCTTGACACCACTGCTCTGCAGGGGCAAGGGGCAGACATCCAAAGACTTTGTCAAGGTGACTGAGACCTTGTTGCCATGACAGGGAGGAAAGTGTGGGTTGAACAAGGTAACACTCATGCATTACTACTCCAACAAAAGTCTCCAGTGCAGGCCTAGCCCAACACTATCGAGTGTGCATGTCAGCAGAGTGGAGCGTCAGTCAGCACAGCCATCTGCTGCTCCACACACAGGAGGGGCGTCAGGACCCCCTCCCAACAACTGCGTGTCTCTCCTTACAGCTTCTATCCCATATGGTGAAGGAAAGGTCGCAATAGATGAGAATTCCTCAAAACTGTCACTCAGCTAGCCCACTTGAAGGTTACTGAAAACAGAACAACCCAAGCTTTGAATGAATATGAACATTCATCCTCCTAAAACTGAGGTCAATTGCACAGTCCAAAATATGCAGTGAAGAAATGGAAAACTGTGAAAAAAAGCAGGCCAGAGGGAGCAAAGGCAGAAAACACAAGTTTTGCATACCAGTGAAGATGACACTCCTCTGTCGTGCATGCACCCAAGCCTTTAAATGTCAGAAAAGCCACAGAAGACAACTCAGCCTTCTCCCAGTCTTCACAAATATTTACAAGTGGTGTCGATGTCAAGCCATAAAGAATTTTGTTTACAGTGATGCTACACCCTTAGGTTGTCAGAAATGCAAAGAATATTGTTGTCAGAAAACAACAGCCAGTTCTGAGGTTGCATCTGCAAGAGCCCACAGAAAGCACAAACTAGATAAGAAAACTACCTGTCAAATAAGGGTAAGAAGTTAAAAGCCTTCTTTCCAAGAGCTAATTACGAAAGTATCCTATCAGCTTCATCTACAAAATCACATGATACTGCATTAGAAAAGGGAATTTAGCTTATGGGGCATTTGAAGTGCCATTTATATAACTTTAACCCAAATAACAGACCAGACGGTCTTTCTATCAGTCCAGTTGTTTTGCACTTTAATAATGACTTTGAAGTGTGATGAGGGTTACGTGAAGCTTAAGCCTCTGGTTAGCCAAAAGCCACAACCGCATATAGCCTTTGCTCTGAGTATCGGAGTAGCACGGAAAGGTTTGATTTAAACCTCCAGGGGATGCATCGCATAGCTGTAACTCTAATCCGGGAGCAAATGTAATCCATCCTCAGTTCTCAAAGTCAGAAAAACTGGCTGAGTCGACACTCTCCCAGCCAACAGCTGTCCTCAAACCAGCCTCTGCTCAGTTTGCTGGCAGAGACAGACCGAGCAGAAGGGACAGACAACTCAAAAAGGAAGTATAAACAACATAAACATGCAGCCGAGCAGACTACGGCCTATTTCCACAGGCTGCTACCATTGGTTTTTTCTACTGCATCCCAGAAAATTCCTTGAGACTGTGTGTGGCAAAGAGAAGAATCCACTACCAACCAAATCCTGTGTGCCTATCTCTATCAGTACTACAGAACCACAAACACAGGAACACTGGTCAGAAGAGACCATTTGATGCAGCAGTGTGCTCAACACAGGGCCATCATGAGGTCAACTATAGCCTGAGTCTTGAAAATGTCTAAAACACTACAACACTATGACCTTGAGATAACATCTTCCAGTGCTGCACCAGCTTCTGAGTGAGGAAGCTTGTTTTAATGTCTGTTCTGAAGATCCCAAACCAACCTAGTGCCTGCCTGCACTAAAGCAGGGAGTTATTTTACCTGCAGTGCTACGCTATGAGCTTCCATTTGAGCTTCACAGGGCTTTGTTGACACAGCTGAGTTTCTTCAGGATCTTCTGGATTCAAGGGCTACCATCTGCCACAGTGGCCACTCCCTCAAATTCAACACTGTTATAGAGCATAATAACTTATTATTCATCATAAAGGATAATTATCCTGTGTGGCAAATACATACTGCCACAACGGTCTTTGTTGACAAAGGAAGAGGCTTATCTGACTAGATACAGGGGTCAAGTAATGTTTTCTTTCCCCCGCCCCAACAGCAGCTCGTGCCAGATTCTTTAGAGGACGGAGCGAGACACACAGTAAAGAAGGCAAAGGGCTTCTCTGCTTTCCCTGCTGCTCTCATCTCACATAACAGGATGCCACCACTGTCCGTATAACCATCTCATCTGGTGGTTCCCAGGCTTTCCAGGCTGCAGCCTGCTGTCAAGACTGAAGCTGCCCTCCACAGCAGATGACATGCTGTTGTGAAATATTTGACCAAAAGATACACAAAAGGGATGTCTCACCAATGACGAGACCACAGTCAAATCAGTCACACCTCAGGAATGAGGTAGGTGGAGGGCAACTAATCCTTTATTTGAGCTTCTGCCAAGAACTAAACTGTGTGGCATTTTCTGGCATGGGTTTATTAATGTGCCATGTTAAAGGTTTCCTTGAAGAAAGCACAGCACAAGGTTTTCCCCCTTGTTCTATAATGTGTTAGAAAATAGCACAGTTGAGTTACTTTACATTCACTTATCACAGCAGCCTCTTTGTTCTAGTATCTTATGACTTTGAGATCAGGACAAACTTCATCAGTTAAGAAGCCTCATTAAAGTAATCTTTTTCTCCCACAGAAGAGGAACAATCTTAAGGTTCTGTCATGGAAGTTATCACCGAGAGCTTTATATTGTGGCATACTTACATGTGGAATAGCAAGTTTCGAACCAAGAGTGTTATATGGGTACACACACAGAAGTTCATATCGCCTGCAATAACTGGCACCTTTACAAAAGCAGAGCTTTTGGTCAATGTCTGCAGAAACACTGCGTACAGCAGCCTGCCTAGTAAATGCTTCCCTGCAGCTGAGGACTGTGCACAGGAGCATGACAGCTCACAGTTTCTCCTTGGTCCTAAGGAAAAGTCATGCTGTGGAAGCTCAAGAAGAATGCCATCAAAGTGGAGCCTCCTCCCAGGTGAATGGGCAGAACAGCAATGAAGCCAGGACCCCATTTCTAGAGCAATTCCTGCAATGTCAAGGGCATGAGTCATGACATTATGGCAAATGGAACAACTGCATTTATCAGAGTATTTAAGAAAAAAAAAGCAAACAAATGAGCATTATGAGCACTAGTGTTAGTCTCCAAGTGCTCGGATTTGATAAGGAACAGTGTGGCACAGCTGAACAAGGCCAGGCAGAGCAGCACCATGCTGAAACACAACAGCACTGCCCAGGCACCCTGCTCCCAGTGCCAGCACCACGACCACACTGGCCACATCCACCCTCCTGGGGTGGCCGAATGGCAGGGCAGCAGGACTGACCAAATGCCAGAGGTGACCACCCAGGGAACCTCTCCCCATGCCATGTTCCCACCACACAGCAGCTCTCCTGCCTGTGTAATTTAAAGCTAATGTCTTCATCCACCATTCCATCCATTCGTGGAAATGTGGATTTCCACGTGCTTTACAGAGGCAGCAAGTGATGATGCCCCAAATAGCCAGGGCGTAGTCTGGCTGTCTCTTGCAACTGCAGACACCGTGGTCTGAGCAGGCACCACTCCTGCTCAGCGAGCTGTATTCAGCAGCTGTTTAAGTGAAGCCAATTTCCTTGGCAGACAAGAAGCTCCCAGATTAACCTGGATCAGCTCCGGGTGCTGAGAGGGTGTAACAAGCAGCTAGTGGGAGATCTCAGGAACACGTGCTGCTTCTTCAGCCATCAGAACGTGCCTGAAGCCACAGAGAAGTGATGGCACTGCACTCATCCAGCATCGTGTCAGAGATGGAGGTGGGACAGACCCAGAGTGCCTACAGCTCCCACCCACAGCCTGCTCCACTTAGACCACCTCACTGTTTAGTTCCTCATGTAGACATTTTACAGTGCAGGAAAGCATACACGTTATATAAGTGCTAATTATATAGTGTACAGGGCTCCTAATTCCGACTTAAGGACAGCATAAATGCATTATTCATTACTTCAGCATTTACTCTTTGCTATTTGATCATTCCACTGATTTTTGTAGTAGCCCCTCTTCCTCCTCACCCCCCACCATTTAGTCAAATAGCTCTTAACTATAATTTTGATTACAAATTGCAAGCACTGGTTTGTGGAGGATTAATTATGGAGGTGGAGGCAGAGGAAAAACCTGGAGGATGACAAGTGGTAGTTTAAAAGCACAGGACAGCAACAGAAGTGTCAGAGTCTTCTCAGCAAGGCCCTGTTAAAGCAACAGAAGTCCAAGGCTGTCTCTTTCTCAAAGGGCATCAAATAAATCCCCAAACACTGAACAGCTGCAGCTTAATCTTAAATGCCCATATGCTATTTAAAAAATAAGCCAAAATAAACAAAAATTCAAACCAAAAGCAGAGCACCTAAAAAATCACAAAGGCTGGGACGATGGAAAGGGACATTAATTTTATTTTAAAGCTCTCAATAAACACTGATGCCTGCAAACTGTCACAACTTCTGCAGTACACAGCATGCAGGTATGTAGCCAGTTACTATAGAAAGTTGTAGAAATTACTATTATGTAAATTGCAGAGGACTGCATCTAGGGAGGAATTCTATTTAACCAGCCTGCTAGTATCCACTAAGAAAAAAAAGGAAGATTTAAGGTCTGAAGAAAGGAGGACTTGTCATATCTGCTTTACCAGATGCATAATAGTGGACAATAAACATGACTCTGCTGTGTCAGCTCTGTCACCAAAGGTTTTTCTTTAAAGAGGGTACAGGTAAACTTAAAAGCAAAATCCCGAATCCTTCTAATTTTAAAAGACTGTGAGCTTGTTGGGGATTTAAAAAAAAATAAATCTTTTTAAAGCTCTTCAAAGAGCCATGGAAAGGAGATTTTGTTAAACACATGATTCTCAGCATCTTCTTATTTGTGCTACACAGCATGTGTAGGGCAAAGATTTAAGGCTCTCTGCCAGCGAGTGGATGCAGCCTGCCACGAGCTGCAGCAGTGTGCATTCCCTGAACTGAAGTAACCCTGCACAGGCAGGGATCCAGCCAGACGTCTTAGGGGTTACTAGGATTCATACTGAAAGAGGAGAAACACTGACTCTCACTCTCTCACTAATAAAAATAAAAATTGCCAAAGGCAGATGTCTCCACATACTTAAATTCAGTCGGATGGTATATGGTTGGGATTGCATGGCCACAGGATTGAATAAGAGGAAGTTCTCTTATCGCCCTTGGTTAAGCAAAAACAACACGTCTTTTTTGCTTTACAGAGAAAAGAGAAAAATAGCACACACACCACACAGCCTCTGTACTACTGTAAGGGAAAGAAGTTCCTGATGTTATGCAAGTCCTAGCAGTGTAAGAAAGGTTAATAGCGTTTACTGAACTTTTAATAGAGCCTAACTCTAGCCTACCTGCACAGCATCAAAAAGGTGATTTCATTCCTTTTCCTGTTTATTGCTCCATGACTAAAGGCTCAGAAAGGAGAAGGGGTCTAGAGTCAGAAGCCATTTACCAATTCCCCTTTCCATTCACCTTGGCTGAGCATTCCAGTTTTTTGCAGATGTGCAGCACACATTAAGGGTACTGAAGCTTCCAGACACATTAATCATTTCAGTGGGACTGATTTTGGTTTGCAGGCCAGGTGGCCAGGATACCCAGTGAGGAGGAAAGTCTCCACATGTTCTCCTGGTAAAGGGGAGTCCCCAGAACACCACCTTGGAAGGCACAGTCCCCCCATCAGGCTGGCTCCTCTCACGTGTGATGCCAATCAGGCACCTGGGGCTTCCTGAGCCTTAATCTACAGCTGAACTGCCTGTGATCTCTCAGATGCTCACCAACTTCACTAGCTTAAGCAACAAGATACTAAGCAAATGATAACCCTAACTGTGGCATATACATATAAGCCAATAAAGAAAATCACAACCGCTCTCCCAGTGCCTGAAACCCCAATATTCAGGAAAAGACCAGCCATGTCACAGATGGTGAAAAGAAAGCAGGTACGGCAGCACTCAGTCACTTCACTGAATAAAAAAACTGAGTGCAAGATGGCAATTTTGGCATCTCAATAAGGTCACTCTTGAAGCAGCACCATCCTTGGGGATAGGAGCATGAGGAAAGAAAAGTGAGTCCTAATGGAGCAAAGAGGTAGCACGGGTCTTTGGTTGACACCGTAGGTCATAGCCAATCTCTTACTGAGTCCATGGGATGCTCAGCAAGGCAATGATGGCAAGACTGGGTGGTCCCACTTGGACAGTGCCAGATGTACAAATGACCACGTAGTGACACAGGAGGATGAGGAAAGAAGCAGCGCCCTTGATGAAGAAAGGCTACAGAGGCTGCAGTCGTGCCTTCCTCTTTTAGGAGAACATCAGGAGGAGATGAAAACATGCTAAGCACAGCTTTCCCAGAAAAGCAGGGTAGTAAAAGGGAGCAGAAAGGAGAATTTTAAATTGCCCTTCTCCTCTTCAGAGAAAAGCACAAATAGTTCAGGCAAAAAATGACACATTTTAGTAGTCAGCATGGGCAGAAAAAGAGGCTGAGCTACCACTGGAACAGATCTTCAGCAGTGATGCTCCTCCCTTCATTAAAAGAGCTGGATCCCAAGGTGCTCTTCCCAGAGCCCGGATCACTACAAAACCTCCCACCAGCTGAAGTTTGCTGACCACAGAGGAGGAGTGGGCACGCACAGGCAGCAAGCAGCCAGTGGCACAACTCCTGCCTATGCAAGGCAATCCAGGTTCCTGGGTACCAGTTGCTACTTTATGAAAGTCAAAAAACAACTCAGCTTTTTTCCAGCCTTGTAAGAAGCTATTACCCCTGTTCATACACGATAATGACAGTGGAGTTTCAGCGCAGTCATAGAGCACCCAAACGAATGCTCGTTGCCCTGACACACAGCAAAAGAGCCAAAACCAGAGAGACAACCTGTTCTGATGAGCAAGCAGGGGCAACTTGTGCGTGCACAGATACAAAGACAGCGTGCAAAGAGAGTTTGGTTACACCATGAAGCAGAGCCAACACTGCTGGGATCAATCTGCCCCCCCTTTCCGGCAGGAAAACATGAATTAGTCAACATTGCCACAAACCACCTCACCACCAGCTCTGCACTGAAGAAATCTCTCACGAGGCAAACCATCTGATTTCGTAAGTCAGCAGAGCCAGCATGCTGGGCTTTTGATTTCCTCTCTCCCCTACCCCCATCGCAAAACACAATATTGCTTTAAAGCCCTCTTTCAAGAAGGGAAATACCCATCGTGTCTACAGGATGTGAGAGGTGAAAGGGATGCGGGTTAGCTGGAGGAGCTGCAGCAATGAGTCTCCGACTGCTGTGCCCTTCACGTCACACCCAGGACGCGACCAAAAGCTCACAGTGGCAAAGCATAGAATCATAGAAACACTTAGGTTGGAAAAGACCTCTAAAACCACCAGCTCTAACCATTAACCTGACACCAACAAGTCTACCACTAAACCGTGTCCCTAAGCACCACATCCACACGTCTTTTAAATACCTCCACGGCTGGCAACACAACCTCTTCCCTTGGCAGCCTATTCCAACACTTGGCAACCCTTTCAGCAAAGAAATTTTTCCTAATAGCCAATCTAAGATCATGCATATCATTGTGGGATCTGTGGGATCATTGTGGGAGCATTCTACCCACCTCCCACTTTAGCTGTCCTATCTCCCAGGAACACAGCCTCTTCAGGACATGGCTCTAAGGGATAAAAGCAAAAAAGTGTGAGATTACAGATCACAACAGATCTGCAAAATTTCTAAGTGTAGCTCTAAGTTAATCCTGTTAATTTTTTTAGAAATGATCTTCACCATTTTTGAATGTTCAGAAGAGGAAAAACTGGAAAGCTAGAGCCTAACACTGCAAAGGAGGCTCCAACATCTGTACACCATTGATTTAGGGATATCAATGATGCCGGCTGGTGCTCATGGTTATAGATGTTTCCAGGTTCTTGTCATTAGCAGAAACCCTGAAAAAAACCCAAACGATCAAACTCTGTGTACAAGCTCCTCTAGCACACCTCTGTGTGCTACAGATCACAGCTTTCATTCAATTCCAGCTTCCCTCTCCTCAAATATCTCTTTTAGCACTCCAAATACACACAGCTAAGAACATCAGAAGGAACAGCAGAGCGAACAGCAGCACAGCCAGATGTACCAGGAGAAATTTTAACTTCATCTGACTTCAGACCTGCTAGAAGGCAGGTAAAGGTGATGTAACTTAGCTGGAATAAATTTCCTTTACATCCTTTACTTCCTCTGTCTCCTTGGGCCTGTGAATGCCTTGAGAGCTGTGCAAAGTCTTCTGGAGCAGCACCTTCAGGTATCAGGTGGGTTGACCTCAAGGCCACCATCTTATAAATGATACAATCCAAACCTCCAAGGTCAAATCCCTGCACTAAAAGATGTCCTTGTAAAGACATCTGAATATACCTATTTATTCATTACCTTGTTCTCTCTTTCTACTTGTATCTGGGTTTGGGAAGAAAAAAAGCCAGTTCAGTAGAAAGCATCATCCTCCCTGTCCCATTAACCTGCTTTTAGTTCCCCAGGCTACCAGCACACAAAAAGAAACAGCAAACCATTTGCGAATCATCCTCTGAGCGACTGCAAGAAGGGGGATGGGGGGACAGCATTTCTTCCTGCTGAAACCCAGCCCCACCAGTGCTAAACATTTGTGCTCCTTGTCGGCAGGCCAGCAAGCAGATAAATGGAGCACGGCCACAAGCCAGGCTGCCTAGCCAGGCATCCTCACTAACACACCACAGAGCCAAAGGCTCGTCCCACCATCACACCATGTAGCCGCCCTCCGCCTTGGCTCATCGCTAATTCAGGGTTACGTTATTCCCATGAACTGCCGCTTGTGTTCCCGCATGGAAAGCCAACAAGGGAACATGCTAGCCTTCCGAAAAACCATACTCTGTGAGAAGGAGGGGATTAGGAGGGAACAATGTCGGAGTGTCTTCAGTGAGCTGGACGAAATCCCAGCTTCTAGCTGCACAATGACATGCAGGAAGGAGTTTTGAAAGCTTCCCAGTCACAGAGGACCCCTGCGTGCCAGGCTCGGAGACGTCTGGACATAAGAATGGCCTTTACAGCATAAGGATGCAAGAGGACTACAGAGTCCCACATGCAAACCAGCCCTGGCCAAGCAGGGAATGGTGGCTCAAGCTTAGCTTTTCCTTTCTTGGCATTGGGTGCTAATTGTGTAGCCCAGATCCTTAACCTTATTTAGGTCAGGGGCCTCAGCACAAAACAGTCTTAGAAACACCAGACTTCTGTGGGAATGAGAAAGTCTGCTTGTCCAGACTCAGAGCTCTCCAAATATTGGAGCTAAAGTGTAAATGTATCTTGGAAAGGGATGACAGGAGATCGTGCTTGGTGGGACGCATATAGTGGTGCAAAATTATGTCTTGTGCAGCTTTTGACATGATTTGCGTGTTTTGTAGCAAGCTCCAAGGCAAACAAGCTCTTAACAAACTGCATGCAGGGCATGAAACAGGATCATGTGGGTGTAAATGGAGATGCTCCCCATAGGTTCTCCCTGATGCCTTGGCCAGCCACTGCGATGCCACACATGCCTTCAGTTTGCCACTGATCTTCTCAAACTTGAACACCCCAAAACCAGTGGAGAAACAGTGAAGCTGGCAGTGCAGACCCCCCCAGGGAGCAGGAGCAAGAACATTGAATGCTGAGCCCTGGAGATAATTTTATTGGATTCAATAGTGGACATAAAGAGAGCACCAGTGATTCTTTTCAATGATATTTACAACCTGCAGGGCTACAAAGTCCATGGAGGAGAAATTATAAACCTTTTACAATGCTGATCCCACTCTTGTTTCTTGATTATTCTGAGGATGAAGTAATCATTGCCCCATGGAAAGCATTCCAGATTATTTGAAGAGGTGTGCCTCACGCAGACTTTATTAGCATGACTGCCTCCTAAAGTTGTGCTATAAAAACAACCTATAAAAACAATCAAACCAGTAATTTAATACCTATGGACAATAACACAGTACTGAAATGTATCTTGCCATTTATTGCACCCATAAGGCAAAACGCCAGTATGGAAAACAGGATGTAAAAACAGGATGACAGGGAAATATGCAGAAGTGTTTGACTAGGTGAAACATTCAGGATGATGAAAACAAGGGGTAATCAAACTGTCCAAAATTTAACCACCAGTTCAACGGGAAAAAACTTCCAGATTTGACAGCATTTCCAAGAGCATTGCAGTTTTGAGGAGTAGACCTGGGAGGTGAAACTTAAGCCAACCACAGGGAATAATAAAAATGGAAGCAACAATCTCTGTGCTTTCTGTGGATGGTGGATTCATGCTGTTGTATGACCCCCGCTGCTCGAGAACATGAAATTGGCCTGCAGCAGATAAGTACACAAGGAAATCTCATCTCCAGAAGAACTGAATTTTTTAGACCATCATAGTTACATTCCTCGGGAAACATACACTTAGGTAAGAGTTAAGAGAGTACACACACTTCATGCTGGTCTGGCTATAGACTCCAAAACAATGCTCCAAAACATCCCACTAAGCACTCTAAAAACTGGGGCACAGGGAACCTTGCGTGGGCAACTCAGGCGTTCTCCTACTAATACCAGGGATTAGCCAAATCAAGTTGGCACTGCTGACAAACGACACCGCCGTGACAAAGCTGATATTCCTCCAGTACCTTCTATTTTTAAGAGATACTCTGAACAACGTGCTGTGCTGAAGAGCTGCTAGACAAGAAGTTTCTTCTGATATAAATTCATCAGTCTCTCCTCACAGAGCTGACATCTCCAGACACTATCTTCAGGAAGATAAGATGCATATGGAAGAGGAACTGTAAACTGTCAGTGCAGCATGCACCCTCACAGCATAATCTAATAGGAGAAACATACTGAGCACTCACGCTGCCAAGTGCCTAAGGTACATATAAACTCCTCTAAAACAACTGCTCTGGGAAGTTAAAAATAATTCCATGTCCAACACACCAGGGAGTTAACAAGTTATTTTTCTGCAGAGGTTTTAGGACCTCTGAGGAGAAGAAATAGAAAACATAAATACTTTTTTCCTTTAAAGCAATTGTACAAGAGCCTCCTCTAATTGCAAGAATTCCTAACACCCCCTGACATAAAAGGCAAGGCTGTAGTTTTCAGGAAGCTTTTACGTGAAACTTGATATATCTTAAAAGGTACTGATTTTCAAACTGCCTGGCAAAAGGCCTCAGCAGAGAAAGAAATGCTGCAGCACATCTTGGAGCAAGAAGATGGCATTAGAATGATTTGGAGGAAGTATCACAGATGATCCAAGGAAACTGAAGTCCTCAGCTTTGTAGGTGAGAGATGATATCATTCAACCCTCATGGTGTGAAAGCAAAGGCTTGATTAAGAAGCACTTGAGATAACTGGAAATGCTCAAGGTATGGCAAGACAAAAAGCCAAATGAAACCAGTGAAAAGGCTTTAGATTCAGTAAGGGTGGAAAGAGGACATGGAAAGGGGGGTCATGTTCAGGTTGCAAGAGCAAGCTTCAAAGATAAGGTCAAAGATAGAAACAAGTTCATGACGCAATTTCCTTTCAACCTATGGACAGCCAATATACAGATATCTGCCCAGTTTCTTACTTTCAGTTTCTTTTTGCCAAATTTCAGTGCTCAACTGGGCAATATAGGTCACCATCATCCTTGCATACAGCTCCTCAAAATAGCTGTTGCTCACACACACACACACAAGAAAAAAAAAGGAAAAAAATGGATAGAGAAGCAAGTCAAACCACAGCTAAGTCCAAGTGCTCTCAGTTTAAAACAGAAATGGGAAACACCAGACGCTTGGAGGTGGCTTTTGCACAGCTTCCATCCAGCAGCAATGCTTTCAAAACTTTTACTGACACCAGCCCAGAGTTGACATTGTTCAAATATTTATCTATATCCATGAGCTGATGACTGAAACTTCATCTCGTCCTTTACGCCATGGCCTCCTTTTGTGCAGCACTGCTTGGCACTAGAGCACTAGAAGCAATTAAAACAAGATATTGCGGAGGTTTTTTGGTAACCAATGGGTAATCTTCACCAAGAGATCCCTCTGAGAAGTGTTGGAAGTACATCTGTGCTATCTGCCAGCAGTACCAACCTCTTTGCCCTCACCCAGGCCACATGCTGTTCATTGTTCAATGCCATGTTTTCGGGAGAGCAGCCAGCACGGAAGACAGTGGGCAGCACTGGTAGTCTCCATTGATTATGAAAGGGGACTGTAAACACAGCTAGAGATAAGGCAAAGAGCTGTACAAAGGACTAGCAGGAAGATACAGATGGATAGATAGCCAAAAATTGCACTGTCATTGCCACCAGAATCATAGGAAAACTTGGGCTGGTCAGAATACAGGTTGCAAAGGGTAGTCAGGTACCACTGCAGTGTTTTCTTGGCAATAACATTTATTTTAGCTCTTAATTCAGCAGCAGCTTTAGTGTTTTCTGTATGGGGGCAGAATCTCTTGCACACACAGTGTGCTTCCTCTCCTATGTATTGTGGTGCTGGTATGTGCCTCACCACCATCCACCCCACACATCACAACAACAAGGGGACAACTCAAAGATTTCCCTAAGGCAATCCTTATGGAAAGGGACCCCATCATTGCCTCCAGTGGAAGAGCAATATCTGCCTATGTTAGCTTAATTGCCACTGGAAATTTCCTGCCCTATTAGAAAAGCAGACTGTTTTATAACGAGTCATATGGATTGTTCCTAGCTAAGACTATCCCCCCTGACAGGGGTTCACACTATTCCATATTTCTGCCTGCTTAGAAGGAGAAAAAAAGAGGAGTAAGGTAGTCATTTTACATTCTACAGGCAGTAGGTTTGACAGCAAACCCGTATAACTTGCCTTGCATGTATGAAAGAAAAACTTGCCTGACAGTTCATTTTTCAACACCAAATTAAGACCTGCTTTTGACACAACACCCTGCAATTCAGTGGCATTAAGACGGAACCACACTTGGTCTTACTTGTTTAAACAGAATAAATAAAGAAACCAAATATAAGGTTTCTAAGTTAACATCCAGCGTGTATCCAACAGCACACTGCTTCCAGTTTGGCAGAAAGATGTCTAACCTTTACTCCAGCCAAGCCTGAGCAAGAGAGGGTGAGCACCGACCGGCAATTACCTCCAGCGAGCCTGGAGCAAGCCCTGGGCAACCGAGAGCCTGCGCCTCCGCACCCGCAGGGCTGTGACCGACAGGGCGACACGGAAGCGGAGGGGAACAACGGAGCTATAAATACCAAGGAGTGGAAGGATAAGTCTGAAGGCAAAAGCGAGAGGCTCTTTATTCCCCCGCCTCGTGAAGCAGAGGGAACGGCGGTTCTGCAGGACCGGCGTGCAGCACGCACAGGGATTTAGGGCAGGGAGGCTGCCACCGCCTCATGCAGCCAAAGCAGAGTTGATCAATTAGCTGTTCAGTAACCCATTAAAAACCCCTTCAGCTGTGAATGGCTTGGACAGCTGTTGTAGCTAAATTTGCACAGGAGCTCAAGCATGTTACCTGAAACACCTATAAAGACGGGGGGGGAAAATAGCCACGCAGAAGGAAAAGGAAATTTTCCAGTTCCTCCTCTTTATCTGTATCCATAAGCCTACGGTGAGAACTGCTACAAGGTGCAGCCTTGCCCACTGACTGGGATGTTCACCACAAAGAGCAGAAGGGCATTACTATCATCTCCCCCCAACTCCATGACAGACACAGGGACAGAACAGACAGACAGACAGCCTGCATAGCCACGAGGCTCCCTTCCAGATGGCCTCCGTCAGAGGGATTCCAATCCATTCTGCACAAGCAGGCTGCATTGATTCCACTGCACCCACAGTGCATCCAGTAACCACAGTGTTCTCAGCTATCCTTAGCACACATGACAGTATAATCCCAAATGTATTTTTCCATAGGAATTAATTGTTTTTTAAATTATATTTTTATACACAGTTGAACCTCTGGAACATGCACGCACATGGGGCACATGCAGGGTAAACTTATTTCTCTTACTCACTGGCCTCTAATAATTTTACCACAGGCACTGAAAATAACAGCTTGGCGCCGACGCTGGGCTCCTTCCTGCACAAACCCCGGCAGCAGGGATGGAAAGGAGGTCAGCGGCACTGAGCCTCCCCGACAGTGACCGAGCAGTTTAAAACACTCATGCCATTTGAAAATGCCACATGGTCTGATCAGGACATGGATATGCTGTATATGCCAGGAGTGAGATGAAACAGTTTATTGACAGAAAATACCCTTTTTTACCACAGCTACATATTTTTCCAGTTCCTCCTCTTTATCCGTATCCATAAGCCTATGGTGAAAACTGCTCCCTTCATATTTATCTGCCACTGATATGATGCCCACCCTCGTCTCGGCACCTTACAACCTTAAAACGTTCTATATTTCAGAATCCATTGTGGCAAACCCAGGCCTGAGATGAGGGAAAGGCATGAGAAAAGAGGTCTCTGGTAGGTCTCACCATCCCCGCAGCAAAGCCATCATGCACTTTTATTCTCTGATAAATCAGTGGGGATCACCAGCTATTACTCAAACAAAGCACAGTACTTCTGTAAAATAAGAACGAAAAAAATCTGGAAGTGAAGAAGCTTCTGAGTTCCTATTTTTAAGCACTGTTATTATTAATGTGCCACGGTTCTTGTCTCCATCACCACACCATATAATAGTGTTGAGAAATTACTGCAGCATATTGTAATTATTTCAGTAAGGACACTGTGCTTCCATCTGTCAGCTTACACTTGCATCACAATGAAGAACAATGCAGCTTAAAAATAAGTTACATGCAAACTGTAATCCATGACCTATCACCTCTTCTCTCCTCATCCAGCCAAATCTTGAAATCATGATTTGGGCAAGACTCCCAGAGAAACACTAATTAGAGACAGAAGAAGCAGGGTCCTCCTAACAATGAAGCTGTAGGAAAGACACTGAAGCTCAACTCCATCAATAAGGGTGCAGCTAAATTTGAAAAAAAACCTGATTGTGTCTTAAATGTCCCTGTTCAACAGTGCAAGAGACCCATGTTCACAGTGAGGTAGACCAGCACTTGGTTGCAGAGACAGTGTTTTCTTCTAGTTGACAGCAAGTGACCAAGTTTCTGCGTGCACCTTGTCAGGAACTTAGTAGTTCCTTGGTTCTCCTTTCCCAGTTAAGAAATGGGAATGGTCCTATTGGTCTTTTCAAAAACAAAGCCAGAAAACCACCCTTCCTGCAGCTGTACCGCACGTTCCCAAACCGCAGAAAAATCACAAAGCATTAAATATTTCTGCTTAGAGGATGAAATCCTATGTGTAGGTACCTAGTCTGTCTCCTACAGTCATATGGCACAAGCTTTCTGGAAAGTCAAGCAGGATGAGGTTATAGTCTTATGGCCTCTGCTTGTGATTCAGGAACAGGCAGTACAACATCACTTAATAATTCACCAATTTATTACCATAAATCAGCCAGCCCATTTAATCTTTGCCACATGGAATAAAGCAAACATTGCAGGATCTGCAGGAATAAGCTGCCAGCTCTGGTTTACCAAAATGCCTGCGATCTGCAACATGAATCCAATGACACAAAATACATGTGCAGAATAGTCAAGCAGGCATGCATTGAAACTATGTGGCCACTAAGTGCTGCCAGATGTATCAATTAGACAAGTTGGGAGAAGAAAATAATCTATGAACCAACTCTTACCCCACTGATCTGTTTCATTTTAGTCAAGCTTTTTGGCACAAGTAACAGTAGCAGGGCATGGTTATAATTTTAAAAGGAGAAAAATAATGTTTATTTTATATGGATAAACCAGCCTTTAACTATACTATTTTTCCAGCCACATTCTCAACTTCAAAGCAGATAAAAATGACTGGTTAGATAGAGCTCTTGAATGTTCAGGAAATAGGCTGAAATTGCAGTTGAGTGAAGTTAAAACAATGCCCAGATCTCCATTAAAACAGAAAATCCCTGGAAAGGCTACTCAGGGGTTATTTCAAGGGTCTGTCCTACATTCCTATGTCATGTCTGAGGAAGGAAAGCGGTGGGGGCTGTGGCAACAGAGACCAAGCAGGATCAAACAGCTCAGAGCATTCACCTCTGAGATCTCCTGCAGAGCACGTGGCTCCAGATGCCTTCTCCAAGTGTCTGGACACAGGGATGGCGTACACCCTTCATGGTCTTCCTGCAAGTCCACCCACTGCTTTTGACCTCTCCTGGAAAGATCCAGGAGTTGCAAAGTATCAGGAACAAGGAATCCACCTCCTGCTGGAGGAGCAGGTGATGCCCTTGTAGAGGGGCTCAGTACTGCATTCATACGAAGCAGAAGTTTGGAAATGGAATTTAATTAACATATTACTTTATTACTTTGACATCACCTGTTCCCCCAGCAGCAATCCTGACAGGGGCTGGAACCCCTATCCACAACGGGAGCAGTACCTCAGAGGAGCCCTAACCCCAGGGAGATGGCAGTGCTCTTTACCATTAAGCTTGGCAGCCTTCATGTGATTTTACACAAAGGAATGGGCCAAATCCTGAACAGGAGTAAATCAGTCGGGTTTCATTTCACTGGAAAACTACATAACTCAGGGTCTGACCTGCTGCTTCCCCCTGCCAGATGGTATGCAGAAGGCAGTTCAAGGCTCCAAATAGTCTCCAGTAAGTGAAATATTGTTGGTCTCATGCAGGTGGAGGTCAAAAAAAACCCCAAAAAAAGCCAACCCCCAAAACAACAGCTCTTCCATCACCCCATTTTTTTTTTGTCCTCTGAGGTATCAGAAAGTGCAAATTACTGGTGGCTTTACATGCATCATTTTTTCTACTGCTCATTAAAACCCTTTGTAAAGTGCACATAGATGATATCATCTAACAATTCCTTTTTTCTCAAGTTTTCTCTGAAGTTGCAGGAGGCAGGATTTCCTCTCTATTACATAAGGAGAAGAGGGTGTATTTGTTCTTTTGCTGTTTAAAACTTATTAGCATGGTCATGTTACTCGAGCCAGGCCCTCTTCCCTGATCTTTTCTTGCAGCGGAATTATTCTTGGCAAGGCTCCAGCCTAACCCAATGGACCAAAAACCAAGTAGCTTTACAATTGTAGAAAGATATAAAACAGATGCACCTCAGGGCTTTGCCCGACTGCTGAGGGCTTCAGCAACAGTGTGGAAACAACAAATGTGAGCTGGTGATGAGCCTCTGAAGCATGCAAGTACAACCATCACTACTACCACCATAAATTACTACGAAGTCTGTTCCATGGGGGTGCAATCTTTTTCCATCATCTTGACAGGAAACACAGCTACAAGCCTGGAGGCCAGGTACCACACCATACCCCTTCCCAAGCAAAGTAACAAGCCCCAGTAGCAAAGAACTGCCCCTTGTAAAACCCCACCTCTCAGCCCAGACTAAGATGCTGGAGTGGAAAGTAAAAGCCCCACCCTGGTATTTAGTGTAGGGGAGCAATGGGAAAGTACTTCTCTTGCCTTCAGCGCCTAGCACAGGGACCTGGAAAAGATTAAGTTTTCCTCATGTCTTAATAGGAAGAGGCTGTTTCAGAGGGTGGATCAGAAAATTCTCTTTTTATTAGGTGACGAGAGGATGTGCTTAAGGTGACCTGGGGTAGGTAAAGTGAAGAAGAGGAACTTTCAAGAATGGTGGCACAGCAAGGGCTACCCAGGGCTTGCCTGCCCACCCACTGCCTCCCAGGAAGCAATTTTGGGCTGAGGTTTACCTACTGTTCCCCCAGCTGGAACACTGATTTAAGTCTCAGACACAGAAATCGAGATTAATTTCTTGCCTTTGAGAGACCTCCACACTTCTGTCTAACCAAACTGAAAAGAGCTAACTAGTTACCAACACTGAGAAGAAAGAAGGACTGACACGTTCCTAAGGCTTACTGTATCCATGCCGAGAAAAAAACCAACACCAGTACTAAATACAAACCTTATATTGGTATTTGTATTTGTTACTCTACAGGCATGCAAGTAATAACTTTTTTATAGTGAAAAGAGTCAGTCACTGGAACAACCTCCCAGGGATGCAGACAAGCCACACTACTGGAAGTTTTCAAAGTGTGACTGGACACGGCAATAGTTTCATCCAGGCTCCCCTTCCCAGGAAAGGCTGGATCAGATGATATTCTGAGGTCCCTTTCAACCTGGTCTCTTCTGTGGTTCTGCAGTTTTTGCAACAAGTGCTAAGGCTTTTTTACTTATACCTTTTGCATCTAGAAGATGTAACTGCACCAAGAAACTGACCAAATAAAGCAGCAGAAGGAAACACCAGCTTGAACTGCTTCACACCTGAAAGGAAACAGAGCTGGGCTCTGTGGACCTTTGGACCCACCATCGTCCTGACTCACAGTCCCACTCCTTTAGACAGAGTGTAAGTTCAGGCCTTCAAACCCTCTATCAATTTTCATTCAGTCAACTGCAAACTGTGCTTACAAGAAAAAAGATAGTTAAGAGGTCTTCACAAAGTTGCTGCTCAGTTTTATAAAGCATCATGAAAACCAGTTGGAAAACCTCCATTGAAAACCATGCTGGGGAAGGTGCACAACTGATCACTGCCCTTGGCTACTTGCAAACTTCCAAGCACACAAACTGGAGTTTGCACCCTTATGGTGCCCTGTGTGTCGGTAGGTGATGCACATGCCTGCCCCACACTTCTTCATGGGGTCACCCAGCTGGCACCCCGACACCTGACAGCCAGAGAAAGCGGTCACAGGGTGTCATGGGAGCCACAAACTCAGTTTATGGCAAGGAGGGACAGGCCTGAGGCAGCTATGGATGAGGAGTGGCAAAAGTAACCCCTCTGCAGACCTGGGGTACAGGACAGTTCTGGGGTACTTCCACCGACCTTGGCCAGAGGAAACATCCCCTGGGGCTGGAAACATGGGGCTATTTATTCTCCACAAAAACACTTCTTGCCTTTGACCTGAACTTGCCCTTTTGATCATGCTGCTGTTACCCCATATTTTTCTCTTTTTTTGGTGAGAAGAAGCAGTTGGTTCCTTCACCCCCCTGAGAAGGGGGAGGACATGGAAGTCAGATGGAGCAGGTGACTTGCATCCCCAGAGACAGGCCCACTCTGACTCTCTGTCAGTAAATCCCAGATTTTCTGAACAACACCTGCCTGAAACACCGCAGGTTCGGGAAGATTCACCCCAGACTTGATACTTCAATCCAATTATGTGTCATGCTCGCCTCCTCGTTCATCATGTTAAGCTCTTCTAAAATTACCTCTAGTCCTCTGAATGAAAACACCCCGCTCCTTCACTTCAAACACTGTGATAAACATAGATCCTGGTAATATGAGAAAAGAGGGTGAGGACCTTGCTGTATTTCATTATTTTTGCACTACAGCAATGAATTTCAAAATAGCTTAGCAGTAGTAGTCATGCTTACTGATTTAGTGTACATTCCCTTCAGCGCTCTTCAGAAATTTGGCACTTCTGGGAACAAGCGTGAAGACATTGAGTTAGTTTTTTTTCTCTCCTCCCTTCAGCAGGTTACAACATGACATCTTCTTGCTTTTTGTTTGGTTTGAATGAAGGTCTGGCCCTCTTTCCTTCCTGCACAACTGTTCCCTCAATGCAAAGGGCTGGAAGACAGGAGGAGCTTAGTCTTCCAACCTCACCTGGAAATGAACAGTACTTTTCTCTGTTGTTAACACCTGAAAGAACAACCCCCAAGGGGTTTTAAAGCTCCTTGCTGTGAACGGTTAATTAAAAAAAAAAAAATTAAAAAAAAAGCCAACCCCAAAGCAAGGCCCACAGCAAGCCTTTTAGCTGGCATAGAAGTCACCAGTAAGTCAAATTAAGATTCTTTACTGCTCTTTACACAGTTTTACTAGTCTTCTTGACTTGCTTTATTTCTCGACTTAAGAAACTAGGTGAGGCAGCTCCTCCAACTCTAAGTACTGCAACAAGACAGTAGTCCAGCCTAGAGAGCCTCCTGGACTACCCAAGACCACCCCTGACTATAAGGGACCAGCAGGAAGGAGCACACTTACTAATGTACAATAAGGGAGCTGTACACGAAGTGCAGCAGCAAGCAGGTGCCCATTAGCACAGCTCGTGAGAGCACCTACTGTCAGGCCAAACAGCCTTCAGATCCACCTCCAGCCTGGGTCATAGCTGGAGACTTGAGCAACACGTGTGGGACACCCACAGAGCACCTTGAAAACACACCCCATGGATTTTGTTGAGGCTGAAGTGCTGGTGAGCTCCATGCAGTGGTATATTAATGCTTGGAGAAGCAAGAGGTGAACTTCTCCAGCTGACTGTCTACTGAAGTTGATTTACCTGGGCAAGGATTAGTTTGCAAGGCATTTCATCCATTCCCAGGGTACACAACGAGAGCTGTGAGGGAGACCACAGAGCTCACAAGCAGAATGAAGGCAGTTTCTGGCCTCAGCTGAGGCTGTTTTACAGCTGCAAAGCTCCACTGACCCCAGCAAAGCTCGCACAAGCAAGAGGAAATTCCTCCCTGCATTGCTGAGTATGGCTTTTCCCAACTTACATTTTTTTCCTGCAGAGTGTTGCTTTTTTCTGTTCCCACGTTCATTTTCTCAGGAAAGTTTTGCAGGCTTGTCTGTGGATGCACATTGCTCTCATTTCTTTCCAGCTTCTCACGTTATCACAAATTGGATCAAGTACAGAAAACAATTGCATCGTACTCACCCTGTGTGATTGATGACACAGATATGTGCAATAAAACAGAATAAAAACAAGTACTTCTATCAGGCTCCTTTGAAACTTCAAAGTATCCAGGAGACCTTTCACAGCACCCAGCACAACTGAGTGCCTGTTGGCTAAGCTGGACAGCAACTAAGCACCATGCAGTCTAGGGGCAAAAATAACACAAACTGCTAGGGCCACACTCTGCATACATGGTGGCCAGCTTGGGCAAAGGCAGCTTTATTTTATAAGCCACTATATCTCCCTGGCTTTTGTCATAGGTGCGCTGTCTTGTTTGGAGGTTTTTCCCCCAAAATGCTGAAGATGCAGAAGTGACAGAGAGTTGACACTTTACAGGATGAGGTCCTTAAAAATCCCTTATACATGTATATTAAAAATACAAATAAAAATAAAGCACCAAAGTCACTTTTCTTCCAAAACTGGATTATTAGAATAATTCTGAGACTAGTGATAATCTGAGGCTTTTTTGCCAGCAGCTCCACTCCAGCCAACCAACTGCTTACAAAAAAAAAAGAAAAAAAAAGAGAGAGAGATTGGAGACAAAGAGGGAAGCACAGGATACTTGAACTAGTGAAGCAGAACACTGACAGATGTTAGGCTGAAGCCATAAGCATAACATCTCAATGACCCTGCTGGTCTATCATCTTCATTTTGGGTATCAAACAGTGGTGGCTGTGAGATGACAGATGTTTCCTACGCGGGAGCATCAGGCTCCCAAGCAGTGCACAGCAGAGGTATTCCTGGCCACGAACACTGTACTGCAGCACAGGATTTCGTATCACTGCCACCATCCTGCTCACACGTCTGACCTCTGCAACCACACTGGCAAGAGCTGTTATTCAGCATATTATTGGAAAAGGACAGAGATAACAGTTCATCAGCACTTCCCCTCTCCACAACATGCCTTTTGCAGAAGGCCAAGAGTCCCCTGCCCCTATTCATTTCCTGCTGGAAGTCTGAATGGCAGCCAGAGACAAAAGTTACTTTACCACTGTTGTAAACCGAATGCCAGATCAGCTGGGACAGATTTCACACATGAAAAGGAAAGGGCTAGAGTTATTTCAAGACGCTTATTGCATTCTTACATTCCTGTGTCAAGCAGAAAGTTTAGTAAGACAGACATCCCCAGCACTCTTGGCTAATTACAGAAACAAGACAAAACCCAAACTCTCAGCTTTTCATTAATACCTGAAGTACCACCCCTCTGGCCACACCACCAAGTGACCTTGCTCTGTGCCCACAAGCTCAGTGCAGTCAGGGCACAAGGCCTGGCACAAGGACAGCACAGCTTCCCCAGGCAGGCGCTCCATGTCTCGCACCCCCAAGGATGAGGAGTCCCTCCAGCTCAGCAGATGCCCCATGACCACTCATTAACGAGCTGTGTCACCCTTGCGGGACGAGCTGTGGCATTCCACGCCTGTTACACAGCCCTTCCCCTGCTACTGCCCCCCAGCTTCTGGCAGGAAAGGCAGCTCTCCATGACTTGTTCAAAAGGCTCTCAATTGAGAAACAATCCTTGACCAGCCATTAACAGGCCTGAGGTGACCGACTGTAACAGCCCAGCCTTCCCTGCACAGCTGTGTGTACACACACACCTCCTCAGGAGCTGCGCTGCCTACCGAGGGTCACAGCAGCTTTATCCAGGGACAGTCACTACAGTCCCAGCATTATGACTCAAACAGGGTTTCATGCAAGAAGTGGGAAGCATTTAGTAATCCTGGGAAGGAGTGGGTCCCACTAGGATCACAACAAGACTTGTCTACAGTGCCCAAACCTCAACGGCATGAGCCTACAATCCTGCAGGGAGCCGGGCCTGCAGGTCAGGTGCTGCCTCTTACCTGTTCTCCAGCAGCGTCATGCACACGACCTCCCGCACCCCTGGGTTGTTGGCCTTCTCAATGGAGCAGCTTTGCAGGTTCCATGTAGCCACCCTTAAGACAGGTCTGCCATCTCTCACCCCCCCAAACATCTCCACAGAGGGGCGAGTGGATATGATCTGGGTTGGACCCCCGGGAGGAAAGTCCAAGTCCTCGCTCTGGAGGCTTAGAGAGGTGGGGCTGGGGTGAGGCTTGGCCATGAAATTGAGGCCCCCGTTAGTGTTTGTTGACGGGGGCCTGGAGCGCTCTGCAAAAATCTGGTGCCTGATTTTGTCCAGAAAGGAGGAATTGATGCAGTCCATCCTCACCAGGTCCTCGATACTTTTGAAGGGCCCATGCTCTTTACGGTAGTCCACGATGCTGTTGGCGATCTTCTCGGTGATGCCACGGATGCTCATGAGCTGTGCCGGGGTGGCGGTGTTGATGTTGATCTTGGTGGCGGACAGGTGGTGCTCAGAGGCCGGGTCCTTGCGCAGGGAGCTGGGCGAGTGCTGCGCCGAGCTGCCCTTGCTGCTCACGCAGATCTCGAACTTCACCTGCTCCAGCTTGGCCGCCCCCACCCCGCTCACCAGCGCCAGGTCCTCCACTTTCTTGAAGCCACCGATGTACTCGCGGTACTCCACGATGTTCTGGGCCACCACCCGGGTGACCCCGGGCAGGGTCATCAGCTCCTCCTCCGTGGCCGTGTTGATGTTGAGCCTCTCCTGGTTGACGAGGATGTTGCTGAAGTTGCACGCCGCGCTGAACTTGCGGCTGTGGCACAGGTCGGCCGGGTCGCGGGGGATGGAGCGGTGGCAGCCCAGGCTGCCCCCCATCTCACCGCCGCCGCGGGCCGCTGCCGGAGCCGGGGGAGCGGGCGTGGGGCGCTGCCGGGGCTGCCCGCCCGCGACTCATGGACCTCCGCGGGAGGCCGGCGAGGGACCGGGCGGCGGCGGGGCACCTGCGGACAGACCCCGCACTGCCTCACACGCCCGGTCAGCGGAACCCTGCGCCCCGCGGAGGGGCCCCGCGCCTTTCCTCCTCCTCCTCCTCCTCCTCCCGCCCTCCTCGGCACCGCCGCTCCCCGGCGCCGGAGGAGCCTCCGCAGCCGCTGCCCGCCCGGCCCCGCCCCGGCGGTAGTAGTAGCTCTGCGGGAGCCCCCGCCCCTCGGC
>VZRO01005791.1:0-51923 GCA_013397915.1 Daphoenositta chrysoptera | reverse complement strand
CGGCCCCGGCGGGGGCGAGGAGAAGGAGAAGGAGAGTTCCCCACCTCCTCCCCGCGTGGGCAGAGCGGGACTAAGAACGTCCCCCGTGCTGTCGCCTGGCCGCTGAGGGCAGGCTCTTTCCGTCCCCCGGTGAAAGGACACTGAGGTCTCAGGTGGTTAGACGCTCCCTGCAGCATTACTGTTCCAGGAGTTCCCTAGGCTCGCCTCTGCAGTTGGCGGGGCATAGGTGTGTTTTCAGACCTCATGAAAGCCTCATCAGTCATCTCCACTGGCTTTTTTGTGCTCCTGCAGGCACTATGCATTTATACATCGGGGTGAAATCTGCATTTTTTCCTTTTTCTTTTAACATCTCAAGCAATTGTGAGAGTGCTCAACAAACTGAAACTCCCCACAGGATGATGCGCTTGGACACGTTAGGTCTGTATACTAGGTCTGCCTCAGCCCATAGCTCCTGGTCTGCAGCATGCCTAGCCTTTCCCTGAGAGTAACCTCATTCTGCACCGAAATCGTGGCTGTGTATTGCCCGTGTGCCTGAGCTGGCTTTAACATAGTTTGTTCGTGCCCTGAGAGCCACAGCAGCCCACCACAGCCCATTTTGGTGAAGCCACTGAAATATTTACCCAGTTTCTACTGCATCCAGTCCCATGCGGCACTGTCTGCAATGCTATCTGTAGCCAAATTAGCTCATTTGAAACTAGCTTGACTGTGCCCACACAGGAGTGACTGCAGTGTCAATGAATCGAAATATAATCGGTGGGTGTAATTGAAAGGAAGGGGGAATTGAAAGAAAGACCAACATATGATTGCAGATGCCAGCTATGCGCCCTGATGCTGCCTGGTGCTGACAGCCTGTCTATATATATTTCTTTTAGCTGGATAGAATACGATACATGTGTATTTTCAACATCAAGACTCTTGGTTGGCCCTCTAATGAAAACGAAACCACTTGCAATAGCAGCTTAAATATGTATTTTTTATGACAACCTAATGGAAATTATTTGGGCCCACCTGAAATAAAAAGTTGAATTTATTCAGCTTTTTGGCGAAGGGGAATGTAATGTGCTTAAGGGAGTGCAGACTGCACCAGGCTTTACCAGCCTTTCAGGCTGCACAGGGGCACGGGTGCTTTAACACTGGCTCTGGATATTCTGCTGCGCATCACACATTTCCCTTCTGTTCGCCTGAGCAGGAGAGTTAGCGAATTCTCGTTACGGGAATGGCACAGGCTGCATTAGGGCACTGGCTGCATTAGGGCATTGGCTCTCTGCTGACTGCTGGAGTGGAGAAAGTGCTCGCTTAGGTGATTAAATGCTTCCCCGTCTGCTGGAGAGTGCTCTGTGCGCTGCGATAACAGCGGCCAACGCAGCAGAAGTCATGCTGGGCCTATTCCTGCTGGGATGATACCAGCACAGAGCTGGGAACAATTAACCATTGAAATGAGTATTCTTTGCGAGCCAGTATTATTACAGTAATAGCTCCACAAGCTGTTATCTCAATGGAGAACACACTCTTTTGCTTTCTACAGCAGGTTGTTTTTCATTGATCCAGGCTCATTAACTAAGTTTGGAAGCTGAAAAGCCTCAAAATCCATCTGAAGCATCATCTACATTGCAGGCAGCACTACGTTTTCTGTGTTTCGGAAAAAGAGGCAGGAGCATCTCCAGAAAGAAAACAGATGTCCCTTTTGTCCAGCACTTTCTGTTGACAGCAACTACTCAACATTTCTTGAATCTGCAGCACCAAAATAACCTGTAAGACTGGATGGAGCTGAGGCTGCAGAGCTCAGAGGGATGCAACAAGTGTCCCATCACCTAATCCTGAGTATGACCTCATGCTAATGTGAAATCCAGGGGGGAGAATAAGGGGATTATCATTCCATTAGCCCCTTACCTGAATTTTTTTTGTTGTTGACAGTTACAGGAAGCTTACTGAGGTCTGAGTCAACCTTTGGCACTTTTCAGGAAAGCACCAAAAGATGTGAAAAGGTACAGGGTTAGTTTATATCTTGAAAAGTTCAACAAAATGCAAACAAAAAAAAAGATTAATCAACTGACCTGACATCAGTGTTAGGCAACCCATTAACTTGAGAAAGCTAAAAATGAGGTTCAGTCAGTAAATTATTGAAAAAACAATGGCAAAATTATTGACAGCCAGTGTAGGCAACAGAAAATAAATCTTGTGAAACCCAGGTAGATACTAGATTTTATCTTTGATCCAATCCTGAGTCAGTGTATGTAAATTTATTCAAGAAGAGATGGACTGATCATGGTCTCTTGGTGATCACTGGCTGGCAGGTAGCCTCCCTGGTCTGCTTGGCACCTATCCTGGCAAGGAGCCATGAATGCAGGATTCCTGAATCTCCATCAGCCCCAACAGGTTTAGAGGGCTCTGAGACACCGTGGGTGGCTTATTCCTCAGGATCTGCAGCTTGCTGCCTACTGAGCAGCTGGCTGCTGGCCAGGGCTGGCTTAGAAACCTCTCAGTGACAGCAAAATTGAGTTCCACTGCTCTGAGGGTGTGAATCTGGGGAGGACCTCACAGGGCCAGGCAGGCTCAAGCAGTGAGAGGTGTTGGGGGACATCCTCAGAACGGCCTTGGGAGCAGCCATCACATTTCCTGCAGAGCCTTTTTGCGCTTCACTGGACAGTGTTACAAAGCAAGGAACTAGGGAACCATGGTTTCATCATTGCCCAGTGGCCATTTGTTGATCTTGGACTTGCTTTGCCACTGTCTGCAGCCCTCCTCGACTGAACATGTCACATCCTGTCCCCCTAAACTGGTAGTGAAACAGGTTTCTGGACAGCTGAGTGGCACCAGGACAAGCAGCTGGCTGCACAAGAAACACAGGGGAAGGGTTGTGTCCCCTGCTTGCCGGCTCTGGAGGTCTCAATCTCCTCTTCCCTGCAGGAATTCTTCAAAGAGGAAAGAACAAAACCAAACTTCTTCTATCGGAAGGAGGTTTTGCAGTACTTAAGGCCTGTAAATGCAGTGTTTAAGGATGATATGGAAGTGCTTGAACCCGATGGAGTGGGAGCAGGTACTGGTGAACAATGTATTTTGGCATAATTCATGTGAAGAATCAGCCTACAGGCCAATAGATTTTAAAGGCTAACTTCTTAGCATCTTAAGATGGTCTTAAAAGAATCTATTAATCTATTTTTACGCTTTTTAACATCCCTCATCTACACTGCAGAGGCTTTAAACAAATAAACTTGGTTTTATGATGAGGGCTAGAAGGAGCCAGAAGATGTTACTCAACAGAAAAACACAGAGTTTGCCTTCAGTCTTCAGGCAGCAATTGCAGTTCCTACCAGCCCACCGTGTGATAGCAGCACCTTTTCCAGCTCTCACACAGCCTTGGGGGGCTTGGCAGTCACACTTTTGGAGCCTGTGTTTCCAGACCTGCTGCACCGGGCTCTTAACGGGCAAGGGCTCGAAAAGGCAGCTGATTAACTGCAGTGCCTGTATTCTTATTTAAGGGAGCTATTAAAATAATTGTTTTCTTTCTGCAAGGACATCTTCAGTAACACTTGTAACAGATGCCCGAGGGAGAAGACAGGCAGTGTTTTCATGAAGACAAGTAATAACAAGTAGGAGTTAGTAATTCCATGAGCGGTGGGACTTACAAAGTCTGATTCCTGTTGGCTCTTTCCTTTTTTGATTTTCTGATCTTTATTAATAAAACTGAGTCTCCATTAGTCTCTCAGTGGGATCACTAATCTGGGTATCTCTGTTCTACATGGCCATCAATCTTTGTGGCTCTTTTAGAAACTTGGTATTTTTGAGACATTTAATCTTTATCAGATGTGTTTGAAATTAGTCCACACTCTAATAAAATCCCTGGGGAAGGGATGAGGGGCAGAGTAGCAGAGCACACAACCACATGAGTTTTTCCTTAGGAATCTGATGTCTATGATGTGAGCTCTTTTTCCTGTAAGGCATTCTATATAGCTGCCAAACTTGTTGCAAAGAAAGTGATGTCACCAGCGTGTTGCCAGGTTACGAGTGTCACATCCTACAGAGAAATACAGTCAGAAGGGCGAGCAGAAGTGAGTCATCCTCGTACCTTGATTAGGGCTTCACTTGGGTTGGGGTTGAGCCTGAAACCCAGACCTCTCCCTCCCTCAACCACTGGCTCACCAGTGCACGGTAGGACAGCTCATCCTAGAGGGAAACAAGAGGAACCCAAACTAGAGAAGACGTTCTCCAGCAGAGCATGGGATGCATTTTCCAGTTTCTGTAGACAGCAAGGGGGATTTAAGTCTCATGCCCCACATCTGAGGGGACATTAAATTACTCACAAACCCCTTGGGTCACAAGGATGGAAAAGAACTAAAAAATCTAGTCCTTCCTTGACCCCAGGCAGACTCATCGAGGCCATGCTTACAGAAGCTTACCTGCTCCAGGCCTCCAGTTGTGGCATCTCCTGAACTTCCCAGATGAGACACACGGGATGCTGTGGGTCTCATGACCCAGCTAATATTTTCTTTGAGGTCTAGTCCATCAAGCCTCTAGTAAAAATGCCCACAAATCACTGCTGTGGGAATCTGGCATGGGGGAGAGTCAGAATTGGTGACTTGTGAGCCAGGTGCCTAAGCTCTCATCCAAGCCAAGCTTTCTGTGGTTCCACCCAAAGGCAAGCAGCAAGTGGAGGTTTGTGGAAAAGATACGGGCAATGAGATTTTAAGCACCTTGAGAGCCAAGCAGGAGAAGAGGAAAGGCAAACCAATATGCTGGAAAGGCTTGTTCAGTATAGCTTTCAGCACTTCACATAGCACTTTGGTCATCAACAGCTGGACAGCCAGCCCCTCAACTGAATAATTATTTTGCATCATTTGTAATTTTATCCTTTACTTGTAATTACTAGGTTACCATAATTAATTTTTTTGTTAACAAATTTTAGAGAAATGTTTAAAAAAATCCATTTCATATTTACTTTTTACTTTTCAAAGAGTTTCATGACCATTAGTTAACTCATGCATACAGCTTTTTAACTGAGTGATTCTGCAGTTACTGTAGCAGCCACTGCAATTCTGCCCAGACTTACATATTACTTATAACTTCTGCTGTTTGAGGGGTTTGCTTTTGTTTATTTTTTTGGGTTTGGTGGGGAGATTTTTGTTATAAAACTTAAGAAGTTAGTCTCTACTCCTTGAACTCCTTGGGTTTCAGACCCTAAAACTATTCAGATAGGCAAAACCTGGACTCTTAGTTCTCCTAGTTTTCTCAGATATAAGGAGGGGTCAGTCAGGTCTGTATGTGGTTTACTTGTGCAAAGTTTGTTTCCTTTCTTTTCCGCTTCATGTATAAAATTCTGTTTGCTAAGAAGAAAATAAACCACAAAGTAGAGTCAAACTTTCCCTTAGCCCCAAATTCTCAGAGGAGATCTGCAGAGGACAGAGCCCCAGTATAAAACCAGAGGTCTGCTGAGGATCAGGTCATTGGTTTATGAAACAGAAAATGTTTTGATTAAGACTTTTCACACAAAACATAGCATATTGCATAAATGAGCATCTCTGCAATGCTTTCCTGAGAAAATCTTTCTCTTACATTTCAAGTCCTGAACCAACAATTAAAATGGTTTAATGGCTTCAACCACTCCCAGAAGACTTTGAACTTCTCTGAGGAGCCTCCCTGACAAGCAGCACAAGTTGCCTAGTTATTACAACACCTTCAGTGAAGGTCTGATCTGATTCCCATGAAGACAAAGGAAAATGCCCAGAATGATTCAAAAGGCTGCTCTGCTGATTTAGGCGAGCAGGGGGACCTGCACTGTTGGTGGAATTGACTCGTGTGATTCTCCATCTGAGAGCCAGGTTTATTGAAATGAAAGCATGAAGGAGGAAGAAAAGCAGGACAGTATAGAGGTCTTCCTCTAGGAACAGGTCCTGTGGGATGGCTGCTTGGAGGAGACAGGCAAGCTCAGGTCAGCAGCATCTGGGGGAATGGGCAGCAGAGCATCTGAGCAATACTGGATCAGTGGAGGTCAGGCAAGTCCCTGAGCACTTGGAATTGAACAGCAGCGAGCTAATTAAAACCAAAAAAGGAGGACCCATTAAACCCAGCTTTGATCCCTGGAAAGACCCTGGCACAAACAAGGATTTTAAGTTCTTGGAAGATAATTAGCTGTTCAAAAAACCTCACCAGCATGGCTGTACCAAACTCACTTTTTTTCTTTGATGGGATGACTGACTTGAAGGATAGGACAGAAAGAGCTGATTAATGACAGAGGGTAGAAGAGCATATACTTAAAAAGCTTGTGGGTGGAGTCAGAAAGCCTGCAAGGACTTGGGTGGTTAGGATCAAAATCCAAAACAGTCTACACAGGTCAGAGGGACATTCCAAAACTGACAAGATGAGTTCTGGTGGAGAACCTAGGGAGGAGAAATTAACATCATCCATTTAAACTGAGAATACCTGAGCCACAGATGGGGCAGGAAAGGCTCAAAAACGTAATTAAGAGTCAGCAGGGTGGCTGCATTAGGTAGAGACCAAAGTCTGTTTCTAGCTTATCTCATGAATCCCAACACCATGATTAGGAAGATAGCTATGCATTGACACAGCTGCAGTCAAGAACATGGTGCTTAGAGCCACCATGCCAAAGTATTGGTGAATTGCTGCCAGATGTTATACAAGTTGCAAAAACCAAACAGTTCGCCCAAAACAAACCCCACAGCCCTGAAGTGCTTACTGTTTTAAGGCTGGATCCTAGTCCTTGCTTATGCCAAGTAATATGGACTCTAATAACTGGAAACACAGGAACTATGAAGTACTGTAGGACAGGAATAAAGCTTGCATAGCCTGGGGTGAGGAGCATGCTGCCTAAATAAGGGCTTTAAGTACGTAAGATGTTGGAGTGTTCTTTTTACTGTGTGTGAAGTTTTGGCTGAGGTCACATCCACGGCTCCAAACCTTGTTCTAGCCAAATAACATGTGTTTTGGAGAGACTTTTCCAGAGTTTGAAGAGACATAAGGAAAAATAGCTGTCTCCATGTTGCGCAAGCTGTTGTGTTATGTCAGAGCACGAGTTCCCCACACTCTGCAGGCCGTTCATTCCTGCTCACCTGGTGTGTTCTCACCACCATGACTCACCACAAGAACAACACAGCACGTATTGGTTGGCTGTAATTTCTATGCAAACATTGTTCTGGGTCTTGTGGGTTGTCTGTTTTTCCTGTGATGGATTCTCAGACTTCCCTGTGGTTCAGGAATGGCTCCAGCACCTCCTGCTTCAAAAGTAATCTCACTAGGTATCCTGAAATCGGGTTTTAATCCTTCTCCCAAGTGTCCTTAAGCATGCAGTCGATTAATTCTGATCTCACACCACGTATAGCCATGTCACACACACACATTCTTGCCAGCCAGTAAACGAGCCACATTCTTCTTGTGTTACCCATGGACCTCCTTTAACGTGTGCACAGCAATTATGGGACATGGGGTGCTCCTTCCATGACTCAGGGGATGTTCTTCTCAGCTGACACTGCAAGGTCCTGGGCATCCCTAACCTGATACCTACCAAGTGACATCAGGGAATGCTGGTAACCCACCAGCATGACTCCTAAGACAGGACAGAAGGAAGATGGGACACTCAGTGGGGCAAACTCGGGGGAATGGTTTGGGTGAATGACTCACTTAAGCTGACTAAGGCCCATCCTAAAAGTGCCTGTTGCTGACTCTGACTGTTTCTCATGCATGCATACATGCAAACTGTCAATCAAACAACTTTGGAAAGACAACTGCTGCTCCATCAGTTTATGTACTATTCTGCCCTCCCGAACTGGATGAGAACTCGCTCCACACTTAGGATAGGGCTGACTGCATGGTGGTGTTCCATGGGCTGGTGCCTTGGGCTGCAGAGTGTCAGGTACCTAGTTTGGATATTCCAATTCCCTTGGTCTACCTGACGTCCAGCATGCCTTGGCAAAGTCACAAGGCTGCCCACACACAGTTCACCTCTCAGACCATTAGATTTGCCAGGTATGACTTACCCAAACTAAGTGAGCAGTTGTTGTTACTTGCACTGTCCACTCCATGCTGCACAGGCATGGGGAGACTGATTTTCACCAAACCAAGTCATCACTGCTACTATTCATTTTTTTCACCTGCAGCCTGTTACATTGCATTTCACTGCTTGCCATTGTTACTCGTACTAGCATAGGACAGGTTTTAGGGTTTTAGAAAGGTAGGTTGGAAGAGAACCAACAGTGGTCTCCATGTATTTTAGAGAACTTCAATACAGTAATTATCCATCATACCAGTCAAGGTTTGCAGGTTTCTAATGGCTGCTGGCCCAGCTCTGTGAGGTCTTTGGATCTGAGCCTGCCATTTGCATGCTGTGCATGAGGATCTGCCATCTGCACTGCCCTCATTGAGTCCAGCCCTCTCTAGTGTGATTATGACTTGCTGGAGAGTGGGGGATTGCCCACTGTGAGAGAGGGTATCAGCACGTGGCCTTCACAGGGGCTGTTTGAGCCAGGCAGCCATGCACACTAACAGCTGGCAAGGACACTAAACTGAATTCACATCAATCAATCTTGGCACCATCTGGTTCTGAAAGAGCTGATTCTTCCAAAGACAAACACTCGAGGCTTCTCGCCGCCTTTGCGATAGATTGAAAACAAATGGGCAAGGAGTTTTGCTCTCTCTGTATTCTCTCTTTCTCAATACTTTTGGATAAGGCGACACAAACTTTCAGATTCCCTTTGGATTTAAGCTAGTCATTGTTTAAGGCACAATGATAACTCTGTATCACAAGAACAAGTCATGAAAGAAACATTGTTAGAGAAGAAATCCTTCGAATCAGGGTGGCACTGTGTTTTGTCCTTCATTAAGCTCTGAATTTCATTTGGGTTTGCTGGGCAGAGGCTGTGGCAGGGACAATATCGGGTGCACTGCCCAGCAAAAACATTCCACCAACTCACTGCAGTATCATAAGTCAAAGTAGATACCAGAGGCAAATTCTCTGCAGTGTTTGCAAGTCCCTTAGCGGTGGCAGGGACATTCTTCCCCTTGGATTTCAGGATGGGTTAGAGATTCCCAGGAGATCAGGCTAGGCATGGTGCATGAAAACAGAAAGGCAAGACAAGAACTGCTGTTAGCATAAACCAAATGGGGAAAAAACACAACAACAAAAAAAAAAGTAAACAAAAACAACACACCCAACCAGATAACAATAAAAAATATCTGGTTATATAAAGTTCAAGGCAGGTCTCTTTCACAGGATTCAGGAATTTCACAGTGCTTCCTCTAACTCACATTTCTAAATCAAAATGTTCAAAAAGATTGCATCAAGTAGTTTCAAATTCCAGAGCTGAAACATGCAATAAAAAGTCAATTATAATCTTGATTTTAAATCTTAAATTAAGCTTTAAAAAAAAAAAAATTAGAAAATTGGGATGTCCCGACAAAAATTCCTTGATTAGCATAGTCACTTGGTAAAAGTTTTGGACATTTGTGATGTCAAAAAATTGTTCTAAGCTCATTGTTAAAAACAAACAGAAACAAACCCCAAACTTTTAAGGATTTTTTTCAAAACAGCTTGAAAAACCTGTAATATTTGACTGATTTACGTTGCTAAAGGAATCAGCTGTAAGGGGCTTCAATCATTATGGTGTGCCACTTTGAAAGGAAAGATACTTAATGCTCAAATATTTTACTCTCTGGACGAAACACAGAGGCCACTCACAGATAAGACAGCCAGCACTCTCCATATTGTCTTCCCAGTTGCTTGTGCCTTCATTTTACAGCTCCTTGACTCATATGATGTCACCACAAGAGACTTATAGTCAGGCCCATTTAAATCGAGGAGCAAATTATCCAAGAGAAACCATTTTCTTTGCTTCCCACCTTCTGTGCCACCATCTCACCTTTCTCTTGGCATCCACCCCGATCCCTAGAGCTGTGTATGACCTGGAGCTAGCAGTGGCAGAGGAGCAGCAGCAAAGCCTGAGCTGGATGAGGAAGCATGGGATGGCACAAGGGTTTCTCTGGGCAACCAGCATGCTCCCACTTTTATCTCCTCTTCACAGCTCTGCTCATAAGGCTCTGCCAGCTCACTGCTGGAGGGTTTTGCTCTCCCTACAAACAAGAGACTCTTTCCTATGCCTCTGAAGCATTAAAGCTGTGTTAAGATTCAAATGCAGTGCTTGGATTGCTGAGATGGAAGAGAGTCCCTTATGCCTGGATGCAAGAGGAGAAAATCCATTACTCCTCACCATGGCCTGGCTATTAAAAGTAATAAAATAACTAACTTTAATACCATTAAACTCTTGAAATTTATTCAGTTTCAGCAGAAAATTTTGAATGATCTTTCCCCTGTAAATATGCCCATGACAGTGGTGCAGCCCAAGGGCAGGGGTCCAGAGATTCTGTGGAATTGCCATCCTTGGAGATATTTGAAACACAGCTCTATGTGGTCCCAAGTAACTTTGACCAGCAAGTCAGACTAGATGATCTCCCTTTCAACCTAAATTATTCTGCAGCTTTGTAGAAAACGATGGTCTTGGACTTCTTGCCATGATAAATAGGATCTGGGGGACGATTTGGTAAGCTGCAGAGAGCACAGCTATTGAGAGAGAGAAAAGGGAGTAGAGGAGGGGCTGTATGGCATTGGTAGTTTCATATCACGGCCATGAAGCACAGCTTTGCAGATCCGTGGGGATAACCATCCCATTTTAAACTATAAAGTAGCTTACAGCTGTACAGTTTGGGGTGGGTTGGTTTTTTGTTNGGTTTTTTGTTTTTTTTTTTTTTGATTGTTAAAGAAGATATGTGATCTAAGCTGGATCAAAAAAAAAAAGAAGAAACAAGCAAAAAAATCCTCATCCATCTGCTCTCAAATAATTAAGATTTGTTTCTGATTCTGCAGGAATGGATATAGTGGTTTTTTAATACCATAAGAGTAAAATCCACAAGTCCTGAACCAAAGCCCTGTTGAAATGGTCCAGCAGAGAGGCTCCCCAGTCAAGGGAGTCACCTTCTCTGGGAGGAGAGGCACCTTTTCTGGGAAAGGAGAAACAAAGCAGCTTTCAACCAGCAACATCACAGAGCTTTTATTCTGCTGTCACTCTGCATGTTATATGGGGTTAATTTTGAGAGAGAAAAAAAACTGCAGGGCTTCCTTAGCCAAATGGGGAGAAGTTCGATCGCTTCAGAACAATGGAAGCAAAGAGAACTCAAGGGAATTATTCATCTTGTAAATGGAATTTGATTTTCTAATGCAAAGAGCAGGCTTTAATTACAGCAAATTGAAACAATAGAACATTTCCTTACTAAGAAGTTGGAGGGCTTTTTGTTGCTATGATTACTGTGTGAAGGGGATGTTTGTACTTAGAAGTCCTAGCAATTATAGCAAGGTTTAACTTCAGCCAACTACTTTGTAAGAGTTACCATAATTGACAACAGGAATGTTTTCCCGTAACTTATTTCTCTTAAGGATCAAACACAAATACCATGGCGTGTGATGTACTACATTGGGACAGAAAGGGACAGATACCTCTGCATTGGCAAAGAGATGCTTTCTTCATTGGAGAGCATGGCCCAGAAGAGAAGCAACACAAAAGGATCTCCATCTGCCACAGCAAATGGGATTTCCCATCCCTCAGAAGAAAGATATCAAACACTTAGGTCACATTATAGTTCTGCCAAGTCCTGGATGAAACAGTCCTTGCTAGCTCATGGTAATTATATTTGTTAGCATCTAAAATAAATAATTTTGGTTATCTTACTGTGTTTATTATTACTAGTTGCATTAATGAGATAGCCAGGGCTCAGTGCTCATGATAGGATATAACACTCTGGTACGTGTTCAGGTTTAAGATATCCACAGTTTATTCCACAGCCACACTCTTATCATGTACTGGTTCCTGGCATCACTTTTGGAAACAGAGGTTCCAAAACTTGAGGAAACTGAAGGAAAAGAAGAAACTCCCACACTACTGTTAGACTTTCTGAGTATGACAAAAATGCTTGCTGTGTTTCTTAGAGGCTGCAGTCACATTAGCGCTTAATTACATTAACATTTAATGCTTAAAAATGTCAGGAAAGGACTAGGGGGAGGAAAAATAAATCAGAACTCAGAGACAGAGACAGATGAGATGCACACAGGTTTAAATGCTGGATTTGGATTCCCAAGGAAGAACTGTTACCATTATTTTTGCCTCATGCCAAACTGTAAACAAAAAGTTAGTGTGTTTAATCTTAAGATGCCCCCACCTCCAGCTTGCTAAGCTAGTTGAAGCCAATCAAATTGAACTACCACTTCAAATTAATTTGGTTCCCTGAAATGTTGTTTCATAATGAAAATTGTGATGGGGATAAAACAGATCACGCTCTTCTGAGGTCTCAGGGCTATCAGCCACGCTCCATTTAACCTTAGCAGTCGTCTGAGCAGGAACTTCAATCTTCTTGTGGGGAGTAGATGCACTCAGAGCTGACTTGGCAACTGATGCTGTGCCTGCATAACAAGGAGTGAGTCTAGAGAGCTGCTGCTCGTGTTCAGCACCTTGTTTCTTGAGCCATGTAGCTCAGAACCTTGCACTTTTGGGAGACTGCTGACTTGTCAGACTGAGAGGAGACTAAACGTGCAGTCAGTGCATCCAGCTGAGAGAATACAGAAGCTGTACACAGGGACAGTCCCTGCTAATGGAAGAAATTCTATGCTGTCATTCTTTTAATCATGAGATTTCTCCTATCAGCAGCTGTACAGAAGACTGATCCTGGTTATCTACTTCATAAAAGCCAGATGGAGTATTTTTCAAGCTCTTATTGAGGAATAGCTTGGGATTCTTTGTTTGTTGTTTCTTTTTTTAAATTATTATCCCCTCAAATATTAGTGAGGATTCCTACAAAGTATAAGTTGTGCAGTCCTAGAAAGTCCAGTAAAAGCCTGCGCTTTTGTGTTATTTGCTGAATGATACTCCAGTGGGATCACATTGCCAAGAATTTGGGGTTTCACAGCAAAGTGGAATTACACATTAGAAGAGAATGCTCATAAAATATGTTCATTTTTAATGAAGACATTAAAAAACCACTCAGAGCTTTGTCTCTTCACTTCTGTGCCCAGCCTACTGCTGCTGTAATGATCCCAAGGCTGGGAGCCTTGAAGAGGAGAGATGCCTCAAGGCTGGGAACTTTGAAGAGGATAGATGCCTCAGTGTCTCTCTGTTAGTGAGATTTCAGGGTTTTGATCTCTTCATTTAAGACATTATTTTACAGTACTAGATAATAATGAAAGTAAAGTGCCTGAAAGATTTGAGCATAAATGTTTCTGAGTGGGGCCAAGGACTGTATGGCTCATGAGTCTTCTCACCATGCATAAAACCCTAAGAAGGTTCTCTCTCAGACTGTGGCAAGCAGGGCAGTGGCCAGAGGGTTGAGGCAAATGAAGCAAGGGATCATCAATCTCTGAATGCAGCCAGAGGGGTTGTAGAGCATCACACAGAGCATTCCATCTCTCCTCTCTTCCAACAGCAAGGTTCAGACACACGGTGTGGGTCTCCTGTGTTTCCAGGATAGGACATGCAGGGAGAAACCCTTTGGGAAACTACCAGTGAAGTTGCTTTCCTGGAGGTTTCTGATGATCCTAAGTCTCATAACAAACAGCTCAGAGGCACTTGTGCCCTGTGATCCAAAAGGAGCAGGTCTGAAAAATGAAAAACTAACCATGTGGGATTGGAAGTAATTTCCTGAGGTCCTTTCCCCAATCTCTCTAATCTAAGTGCTTCAGGAACATCACAGAAATCTTTCCTCATAGCACCTTTGTTACAATGGAAGTGCCATTAAGCTCTTTTTACAACTGAGAAACTCGGGAATAAAATAAAATGCCTGAAGTCACAGAGCCTGATCTGTCCCAGGCTTTCTCCTTGCCCCTGAAACATATGTGACATACAGACAATCCTGTAAAGTCGAGCTGGGCAGGACAGAAAGCTAGGACAGCAATTTGTTTCGAGAAACACCATTCAGATATTGCATTTATCCTGCATGAGTCAAAGCAAATATTTTCTTCCTTCAGTATCCTCTCCTGCCCACTCACAAGTTTTTCAAGACATTATCCATGGAAAGAAATTTCTGTATGCACGTGAAAATTACACATCACTGTACTGTAGTGGCTTGTGGCATGGACATATATTGCATTTGAATCCTTGCTCATAGTGGTTTTATTTCTGGACTGTGAAATCTTGGCCACCTGACTCTTGGATTAATATATTGACAAGATAAAATTATATACCATAAGGCTTCTTAGATAAAAAGCTTAGCTATGGAAGGGCTTCTTATTATCCCTTTTATCCTTTGCTCTGTCAGGACGAATTGTAGCATCTAACTTCAGCTAAACCCCCTGTTCAATACCTTAATGCTCAACAGATAGGATAACATTTATTTTATTGGAGTTTAACTTTAGATGAGGTGACATGCAACAGAATGGAGCACAGACACTGCAAAACGGTCTCCCGCAGTGTGACAAATTACAGAGTACAAAGGAGTAATGCAGAGGCAATTAAAAAAGGAATATACCCCTGGAAGCTGGCATGCTACAACCCCATGACTAAGTAGCCAAGCTGAGTCTTCAGCTGTGTTTGTGCAGTATTCTGCTCACATCTAACCCTACTGCAGAGTGTGAGGGGAAGGAGTCCAAACAAGGAGAACTTTGGTCTAGTTCTGTGGCAGTGGTTATTTTTCTGTACAACAAAAAGGGTCGCCCTATATACCACCCTTCCCTTCCTGTGCCATTATTCATGAAGTCATTCAAAATCATGCAGTGCAGCTGAGTAAATTGGAAGACCTCGTCTGTGCTGAGACCTCCCTCTCCATGCAATAAAATTTCCAAGCAGCTGCTCATCTTGCAGTGTGTGCATAACCCCACTGGCTTTACTGCCCTAATGGTCCTGTGTGCATGCTTGTGTTTCTTTGGCTGGAAGAGAGCCCCTTCAGATATCCCATTTGCCTGGCTTCTGAGAGGCTGCTTGACCTCAGCAACATCTCTTACAGGAGCTGGGATTGTCAGCAGTGTCCCTTAAGCCCTGCAATGCATGCAACAGTTGGCCCTGCCCTCTGGAAATATGCTCTATGCTGCAGCTACTAAAGGCAGTGGGAACAGGGGACAAGTGGATTGAAGTAAATAAATTAAAACTTTAAAATGGCCATGATAATAGAGCAGGAAAAATGTTATACATCCTCCTAGCTTAGACTGCAGGGTGGAAAAGACTTTTGGCAAAGTCCATTTCAAAAACATGCTAAGACAAAGAGTTAAGATGGGCCTGACTCTGAGTTTCATATCTGTTACCACGGCGTTGAATAGTCTTAACTAAGTTATCACACCGAGGCACTGAAATTAGTCACACAACAGAACACTATAATTCACACTGTCAAAGCTATTTTTATTCATTTGGAGCTGTTTTTACAGACTGACATAATTGGACAACAGGTATGACAAGCCTTTACTGTGATGTTATCTACACTGAGCCAGAGACTTTGTTGTAGGAGAGGTTGAAACTCAGGGCTCTGACAAACAGGACAGCCCAGAGGAAGCCTACCTCACCCATGGAAATCAGGGGGCCACATTTTTCTTTCTCTGAAGCTAACACCAGTCCCACTGGAGCTACCTTATTGTAAGACAATAACTGTAGCAATGTTTCATAATGGACATTTCCTGAAAACCAGTTATAAACAAAAGACATGAGCAATAGGAAAGAAGAAAGAGAAGAAGAAAAAAAATAAGAGAAAAAATAATATGACATTTTTTAAAATCTAAATATTCACCTTTCTGCAAGTTCTTGTCCTAGGCAGCTGGCTTTTGTTTCCACATTCACCTTCAAAGTCCACCTGCAGACCTGACCACACACAGCCACACATCTTCAGAGCACATGTCGTGTCAGCACAATGGGATTCATTCATTCCTTTACCTTACTACATGTATGAGGTTGCCCAGAGAAGTTGTGGATGCCCCAGCTGTTCAAGGCCAGGCTGGATTGGGCTTTGAGCAACCTGGTCTAGTGAAAGGTGTCCCTGCCCATGGCAAGGGGTTGGAAATTGATGGTCTTTAATGTCCCTTCCAACCCAAACCATTCTGTGATTTTGTGTTAGCCAACACAACTCATCTTTACTGAGCCAAGCAATACCCCAAAATAGACAGAATTTGTCTGTGCTTCATCATTATTAGTATGCTTAAAAAGTAAATTTTTCACAGTGCTTCCCAACTTGCATGCAGACTGACTTCTTGTATTGGCCTAATCGTGGAAATCATTAAGATTTAGCCTCGCTTCACTCAATGAGCAATTCTAGCAGAGAAATCAAGCTAGAGCTCTGCAGCCACACAAGACTACAAACTCTGCTGCTTGGCACAATAGACTGTGCCTCAGCAAAGCAGCACCTACATGGGCATAAACTAACCAAAATGAAACAAAATATTTACTTCCTTCTGATTTCAGCCTGGTCTGAAAAAGCAGAAAAGGAAGCCTTTGCAAACGATTCCCAGCTTTTCTCTGAGAGGCTCTGCTCAAAAGCAGCTGGCAGCTGAGGCTTAAAACCCACATTGATTAGAGCTGACCTATGCTGAGTTAGAAAACCCGGTGCTTAAAAAAGGCAGCGAGTAGCTGCATCCCATGTCATTAGGAGATGTTTTCCCCCTAGAGCGCTAATGAGCTGGCACAGCTTTGGCTTTCAGTGGGAGCTCCTCATCTTCCTGAGATTGCCTGACAGACTTCCCCAGGCACAGGCTACTTCTTTGTCATCCTTCCTGCGGTGTTTAGCCCTGGCTAGGAATAACACAGGCTGCTATAACATGAATAAGGAAAAAAAAAAAAAAATCCCCCAGTGCTGCTGACACCGGCAGAGCTCACTGCCTTGTGGCGAACACGGCGAGAATAATTCTACCAGTCCTGATGGGGATCACCAAAATGTCAAGGCTGATAGCTGCCCTTTCCCTCCTGACATGATCATTAGCCCCTGGGAAGGAAATAAATTACTGAGCCACTTAACACCTCATTAGGAATTAAAACTATATATTCAGCATCTCCAAGTCAAGTTTTAAAGCAGCTTGGGTGTTTAACAGCAAGCTGAGAAGTTATCTCTCATAGTACACAGCACTGTTTCCTTAAGGGAAGCTTTTCCTTTAAATGTCTCCAAATCCCAGGCAAATAATTTTTTCCATTCTCCCTGCTTAGCTGTACTGGTTTGGGATGTATAGTCTGTCTGTATTTATAAATAACCCGCTTTGTTTACCAATTATTTTAAGCATTTTCAGAAAAGGGAAGGAAGAAAACTCTAGGAATATTGCAATTGCCTGTCTGCCCTCATTAGCCCAGTAATTATTGTACTGTAATTCAATTATTTCTTGAAGTCAATTCCAGATAAGAAGACTGCAGAGGCAATAATAGCTTAAGAAGTTTCCTCTTCTCTTTTTCTTTCCTTTTTTTTTTTTTGCTTAATTCTCCAAGGCTGTTCTTCTCTGCCTCTGCATCATTCCTCCCTCCTCGCTATGATATGCAGGGGGCTTGCTGCTGTGCATTGAATCAGAGCTAAAAATAATTATCTTCCTTGCTTCTTTGTAGATTTAGATTGTTTTAAAACCCAGATCAGTTGGCATTTGCATGGTGCATACACTCTGAAAGCTAAATAAATTTTATATTATTTTATCCAAGTTAATAAAATCTGCAAACATGGTTGTGACCTCTTACTGGAATCTATGATGCTTTACTACCCAAATCTGTGAAGACTCAAGACTGTGTCAAAGCAAATGCTTTGAACTATAAACCAGCTTTTGATGCTCTTTGCCGTAGCAATGGAAGCAGGAGGCACAAACGCAGGTCCCATATATGGAACTCTTCCTACCTGAAGTAAGAATGGTGCAAAATGTTCATGTAAGGCTTGAATGTCTAGATGGGACCAGGTTCCTTCTGCCTGGGGCAAAACTTGTCTGCCAGTCTGGGCTGCTCTGCGGAGGTGCAGGGTTTTCAGCTGAACATCACCTGTCATCTTCGTGGCTTTGTTGTGACCAGAGGTGCAACCACAGTGGCACCTCTGAGGGCGAGGGCACAGAGCTCTTCCTCACTGTGGCTTCACCGAGGTGTCTCATCTGTCTTCTCCTGTAACCCCAAGGCTTTGGCTTGGTTATGAAAACACAGTTGTCATCCACCACAGGGTATTTTTCTAAACACAGTTGTCATCCACCACAGGGTATTTTTCTGTCACCCACAGCACTCCCTGGCTCAAGAGGGTGTCATTTGTTCTCCATGCAACATCACGTGCAAGTTGGATCATATCCAAAGACTCTCACCCCGTTCATTAGCTAAGGGGGTCTTCTTTTGCTGACAGATCCAAGAACAGGTTCAAGTTGAAGAAAAGTGACTCTATCCTGCTACTAGAAAGGGGGGTGGGTCATGGTGTTTAAATACAGTTCCTCCTTTTTTAAAAAGCAAGCCTCAGTCTGAACTTGCTTGATGTGATTTCCTCAGTCAGTGTATGTTGGACCAAACTGATTAAGAATTGTATCTTTAGCCCAGCTGTAAAGTGAAAATGATTAATCCTTCCACTGCTTGACCCAGAACGGCATTTCAGAGCTTAAGAGCTTTCCTTTCTTGGGGAAGAGCTGTATATTCCTCTTCCTGACACATGCACTCCCACATAGCTTGTCAGAGCAACGCTGTGGAACTGCTGCACCAGAATCCTGCTTTCTAAACCAAATGGCAGCCACCATCCTTCCCCTGCTTGGTGTTCAAGTCTGTGCCGTTTAGATTTGGCAAGCTCCAGTGACATCTGTGCATGCCTGATCCCACCACAACAGCCAGGTGCCAAGACTGGACCTGTGAAGGGCCATACACCAGAGCAGATGGAGCATCACGGTCCACGGATCAGCTCCAAAATGGGGAAAATGGCTCTGGTTTCACCCAAAGGAGCTGCATTTAATGTCCATGCATTTAACTTGTTCATAAGCATGCTCCTTCTCAGAGAAGCCAGGGTGTTTTGGGACTTACATTAGAAAGGGGAACTTCCCACTGATGTCTTTCAGATGGGAACAACATGCATTTGGGTGGCCCATCAGGGCTTTTTGATCCGCCAAACGTCTACTGCCTTACCTCTTGTCAACACTCTGGATCCAAATGGGTGGAGAAGGAAGAAAAAGATGAAGAAAAAGTTTTTAAAAATTGCCAAAAAGAAGCCTGGGAGAAATCTCCAGCTCCCAAGAGTGATTAAGAACTGGTTTACAACAACCAGTCTCAAAGCCAAATCTTCCATTAGCCTCCCTCTCCCCAGAGGCTTTTCTGGGGGAGTATTTTTGACTCCCATCACAGTTATGAATGGATAATCCATGTCCTGGCAAGCAGCGTTACCTGCCCCAGAAACAGGGCATGGGGGAAGCATAACCCAGAAGAGGAAGAGGGGGTGGTGGATTCTGCTGAGCTTGGCTTAAACAGGCTGAGTCACCAGGAGGGATGACCAAAAGCAGATGGAAGTGCCCCTTTCAGAAAGCTTTTGGAAACTACCAGGGTCCTCTGAGACAGCCTAACTCTGTGTCTGAATCCAACATCAAGGTCTGTTTCAGCCAGTGCACGTCTTTGGGTGCAATGTGAAGTTCTCCTCAGTGTCATGTTTTTTCTTAAGGGAAGCACAGGACCATGTTAGTATACTAATGAATGTCCTTTGACACCATGTTTCCAGAAAGATTTAACACCCAGCATCAGGAATGGGAATGGCTTATCTTGCAAAGGAGCAAGAGGGACAGGCACCTGCTGCTGCCCTTGGGACAAGGGGGTGTCAGTGCCGTTCAGCTCCTTGCCTTCAGTCTTGCCTTGGCAACAGTGAAGGAAATCATTCTTCGTGTTCTGAAACTGCAAACGTTGACTTACTTTGCAGATTTTCCTTCAGCAAAGGCGGCAAGCACCAAGGCCTGGCGTGAAGAAGAGAAACTAGCTCCAGTGGCAGCAGCCTGAGGCTTTGAAGTGGTGAGAGCTGCTTTTCCCAGAAGGTCACTGGTGACTTTCTAAAAGACCTTGGCATGCAGCAGTGTGACAACCATTAAGACCCAGCTGACTGGTTTGCTACAGCAATGTCATTTCCAGATTTACTGCAAGGAAATGGGAGAATTCCAACACCATGTTCTTCCCAGAGAGGGGATGGCCAAACAGAACTCCTGCTCAGTTTCCTGTCCATGGACTGTCTCTATTTAATACATCCCGAGCTCTCTTGTCAGTTCTGCAAGTATGTCTGTAGCATTTGCAGTACATCCAGCAAAACTGTAGAGCTGCAGGATTATCCTGTAAGGATGGGTGAATTTCTATGACCTCATTTCAGACCTCGTCAGGTATGGATTGGAAAGTTTGTCTTAGATTCATGCATTTCTAGGTGTGGAATAAAATAAAGGTAAACAGGAAGAAAATAATGCAGGGAGGATATGGTAGTCAGCCTATGAAGCGAACAACATAAAAATTATTATGAAATTAGAAGCTGAGAGGGGAAAGAGAAACAGTCTAATAAGTCCCTAGCAGCCTGTGCCTTGTAGAAAATATATTGGCTCTCAGAAGGAAGAGGGAAGATTACTTCATCTCTGGATCATCATCTGTTCCCTAGCTAGAGCACACTTTCAATCTAGATAAATGGACCACCCTAGAAACATTAATGTAACATTTTGAAAGGTAGGTGGATTTTCAAACCTCTTCAAAAAGGATACTGAGCAGTTTGTAAAGCTCTGTGTTCCCCAAGATCTGCTTTCGGTACCAGAATTTTGGAAGCAAACAACACCATGCTGTCACCACAGAAGACTCACTCATTTTTTTCTTTTTATTAATGTGTTTTTAGAGTCCTCCTGAGACTATTGCTCACCAATATCTACAGACCTGGGCCATCTCGCTTCCTCAAGGTGTGCTGACCCATGGCAGTGCTGGCCACGCTGCCTACCTGCTCCAAAGTCACACGTACCTTCTGGGCAGTTCTTCACCCGACCAGGGAATGCAAAACTCAGGCAGGTAGGTTTTTCAGGTGGAAAACTGAGTTGTGGGGAAGTGAAACATCTTGCTTAAGGATATTCAGCTGGTCAGGGACAGAAGTGGATGTCAAAACCCAGGTTTTTCAAGACCAGGTCAGGGTTTTCTGTTCCAAAATGGAACTTGCTTCAGGAGAGCCAGCTGTACTCACCCCTCTTCTTGGGACCCTTCAGCAGCACAGCCCTTCCCATCTCACACCAATCCTAGGGCCACACAGGGCTGAAGAGGGACCTCAGACCTGCTCCTTTCTCCCAAACTCACAATCTAGCCTCCAGTGAGTCCCTGGCACAAACCCATTCTCATCCACCAAAAAAAGAAAAATTCTGTTTTACATTCCTGGATAGCAGGAAATGAGCATGCTGCCCAAATCACTGGTATGGTACAGCACCAGCCCAGGAGGCAGCCAGCTCCTGTCAGGGGAGGTGCAGACATAGAGGGATGTGCTGCCCAGGATTGCATGGTGGCTTTTGGCAAGGCTATGATGATGGGCTTTCCAAAGTGATTTCCCAAAGCTCCTCCTCTGAGGAGTGAGCTGAGAAAAAACTCTCATTCTGTTCAAAGACATCCATTAAATTCCCATTTAAAAATGTCTTTGGATGTAATTCAGCATTAACTGTAAACACGGATTCCTGACTATGTGAATATTTTATTATTTCGATTAGTCATCTGTATTTTTAGAAACATAAGGCATAAAAGATTGAAGTAATTTTGCTTCAGTTCTTCCATGCCAGAGATTTTTTTTCTCCAAAATACATTTTCTTAGAGCCTTGTGTTTCTGATGAAAGAAACTAGAGTGAAGTTCAAAGGGAGATCTGCTCTCTAACACTTGCCTGAAATATGGGTCTACCTGGGCAGATGGCAGTGTATAAAGTTTCATTTAGGCAGGCAGGAAATTCTTCTCTCCAGGTCTCCTCCCAGCACTGACTGTCCTAAATTCCTCCCTTATCACACAGTTCATTTCCCCAGGGCTTACCCCTTCCTAGAAAAAAGCATACCTTTTACTGTAAAGCCACACAATATTTGTTCTCCACTATATTTAAAGTCCTACTTGCTTTTCTAATGACCCATGGTGCTCTGATGGCTAAATCCTGCAGACACCCATATCCTCATGCATGCCCAAGGGCTCCTGATGCTGCTTCAGCCCCAAGGATCCTACTCAAATACAATTTATTGTGTTATAAAAGATTATCATTTGCAGAGAGTTATAAAATTTGGTGCTTTTTTGCCATTGGTGATCTGCTCAGTGGGATTTTTTAATTCCTTTACCTCCCCACACCAGAGCCATTCCTCTGTAACTAGGGTTTGGTAACATGTGACTGTACATTTTCAGTACATCCGGCTAATTTCCAGCTGATGCCCGGGTTGTAAATGAAATTTTGGAGCTGCTGTAATTCATACCATAGCTATTCAAAAGCACGGTGCCACCACAGGCAGGCTGAAACCCATTAGGATAGGTTTTTTTCCATATAATATTATTTCTCACAGCTGCTGGGGGAAGCACACATACTCTGACTTCTAAATATAGAGAGCTGGGTATCTTCCACCTCACTCCCATTTTTCCACAGCTTGTTTTATATCTTCCAGACATGCATTCTTCTTTGAGCTTTCCATGAGTGTCTGAACCCAGCTGAAAGACCCATGAGGTCCATGATGGAAAGTCACCACTTCTTAAGTGCAGCACGTGCAAGGTAAAGGAAGACTCAAACTACTGCCAGTTATTCCCCTGGAGGGCTCCTATTCTTTCTGTTTGGCACTGGTAGTCCAGTGAAAGTGTCTGAAAGGGAAAATGTTTAGCATAGGGACAAAAGGAAATAAATCTTTGCAGGCTTTGGCAGATTCTCTTCTTTTTTAAACTCTTTACAGCTTACACTGTTTTAAAGAGAACCTGATCTACAAACTGTGGAATGACAGCCTGCAGACCTTAACCTCAGGGTGCAGCATGAGGGGATGAAAGACAGCCCAGAGATATGCACAGGTGAAGATTTTCAACCATGTATTTCTCCCTCCTGCAACTCCAAGAACCAGACTCAGAAATGTGCCAAAAGGTGGAAACCTCTACACTGCTGATGTCCTTACAGCCCTCTTTTTCTATGAAGCCACATCAAGTGACCTCTCAAGGCAGATATTGGTCCCTTTCTACTACTACAGCAGCCAGACAAGAAGGAGGGAAGTAATTTGGTCATTGATGTCAACACTGTGGAACAGATACTGTGGGACCAACCTCACAGCCCTGGGTGCCTATTTCAACTCTCTCCCTGCTCTCCCATGCACATTTTTGTAGTCACAAGAGATACAGGACAAGAAAGCTACTCTGAATTTTTTTTTTTTTAATGTCCTCAGTACTTCCCCATGTATCCATGAACTAGATTTTAAAAATTCCCTTGCATCTGACAGAAACGACACAAAAAATATTCCAGTGCTTAATGAGATGCCTGAATGCTGCTTTCACATCAGAACTGAAAAGTATCTGCTGGCTTCGCTGTGCTGAAGTTTACTCCCCTAATTGGTGCTCAATGTCTCATTTCAAGCCATTGAGGTTAGCTGGTCAAAGCCTCTGTCACTCCAGCACACTGAATCTCTGCCAGGAAAGGTCAGTTTGATTACAGGGTTTCTCCACATTGTCCTTCTTTCCATCATAGTTTTGCTGGTGGCCCAAAACATTTGTGTGTCAGGTTTGAATTAAAAAAAAACAAAAACAAAAACCACCACAAAAAAATCACACACCAAAAAACAAAACTGAGGGGCAGCCTTAGGGAAGAATTACACCAAGGGCTCAGCTCTCTGAGTAAGTTTACCACTTCTATTAAATACGCTTAATTTTAATGATAAACATTTTACTCTTATTACTATGAAAGAACACTTATTCATGTGTTTTAGAACAGCCCATGGATTATGGACTACCCCATTTGGGCGGATGGAGTGATCCTTCTCCCAAACATTTTACTCCTTGAAACAGGGACCTTTCTAAATTACTGGAGACTAAGTTAAAAGACCAAGCCTGTGACATGGCAAACTGCTGCTCTTATGAGCCTGAAAACTCAAAGTTTTTTTCCTCCAAATCTGTCCACTGGAATATTTTGGTGTGTGCTGGATATGTCCCATGCCCAGAACCCCCATGTACTACGTGGGATCCTGTGTCCTACCTGGCATGAGGCTCAGGCGGGATCAGTAAGCCCTGCAACATTTGGCCTAAGGCTGTATTTTCCAGATGCATGTGATAATCCTTTTTGTGTCTGTGGGACTGTCCTTATCCTTAGCTTTCTTTCAGTGTCTCGGAAAGCTGCACAATGAAAGTAAGAAGAATCTAACAGAGCTGTAGCTGCTTTGTTGGCCCCATTAAAACCATCTGGAGGACCTTAGCCAAAATTCATTGCCTTGTCCTGCTTAAAAGGAGAAAATATCAGGGAAAACACCTGTTCCCAATTCCTACATCTGCTCCATGACCTTAGCAAAGGCATTTCACCTTTTACTGCCTCTGTATCCACATCTGTGAAGATAAATTGTGAAGAAACACATGGCATATGAACATGGAGAGCTGTAGGAAACTGAAATATCGCATCAGGGAAGCACTACTGCTATCAATCAGCAAATGAAGGCTGAACAAAACTGACTGTCTCTGCAGGACTGCTATATTTTGCAATGCTGCTATGTCATTTTTCTTCTCTTTTCCCTGTATTTTCTCTCCCAGGCGGTTGCACTTCTATAAGAGAAGTCTGCAGCCCTCCCCTTTCCCAGAGAGAAATTACATGTCTCCCGCAGCAGCCCAGAGCTGCAACAGGCAGGATGCTTGTATTTCACTCTGTGCCTGTGTGACCTTTAAAAATATAACCTGCCAGTGATAGGAAAAAGGTAAAGGAGGAATGTGTTCAGCTTGAAGCACAGGTTTTCATAGCAGCACAGCCTTGAGGGGCACACGTGGTGGTGGCCAAGCACGGAAGGGCTACCAAGGCTGGTGATAAAACAGCTGTGCTGTGTGCCCAGAGCTGCAGGGGCAGCCTGGCTCAGGCCCTGCGGGTGCAGAGTGAAACAGCCTCACTGCATCCCCTTCGTGCTGCTGGCTGGCCACATCTGCCGTGACTGACAGCCCCCTTATAAAAGAGGATCAGCTACGGGTGGGGTGGCATCAAACAGAAATTACTGAGCGGGAAGAGGGAACATTTCAATCATGTACTAAAGTGGAGCCAGCCTGGGGACCAAGATTTACAGTTAATAACCCCATGTACTATTAATCCCCTCGTTGCACGGGACAGCTTTTAGCAGAGAAATCCACCATGTTGCAGGATTTTCATCCGATGGCTTCTCCCCTGTTTTCAACAGCAGTGGATAAAAATAGGAAGGAGGTGTAAGAGATAATTAGCACTGTTAACTTCAGCTAAAATCAATTCGGATGAGCAACAACTGCTTCATTCACTTGAAACAGTTTTTAGAAAAGGAACCTAACTCAAAGACTACCCAAGAAGGGAAAACAGAAGGATAAGCAGACTACAATGCTTCTGATGTCCTGCAAGCCATACTCAGGGACTTGGGATACACAGCCACATGGCCCAGTGCACAATTCCCAGTGGTATCATCTATTTCAGTTGAAGTTTATAACACTTTTGAGAATCCCAGCAGCCACTGGGTTTTTTTGGTAAGTGAAAGATCCTCAAACCTTAGAGAAGCTGTCCTGCAATCATGGGCTCCTGGTTTTCTATTATGACCACTGGGTGCCATAGGAATTAATTTGGGGAAGTATGTGCCTGGACAGTGCTCAAGCTGCAATGAGCACAGCAGTTAGATACCGACTGGAAATTTTATTCTAATGCATCAGAGGAGAAGGATGTTAGGAAAAATTAATTCCATTTTGCTCTGGCTCAATACATACCCATTTACACAGAAATGCTGGAGAAGTTTTATTTCAAGAACAACATTTTCCACATGACACAAAAATCCAATTTCACACTACATGAAAAATTTTGGAAGAAAACTTAAAACAACTTGAGAGATTTCACAAATTATTTTGGGGGTTTGATTTGAAGGGAGACATTTTTAAGAAGCAAGACATTGCATGAAAAATTCAAATCGTCTATAATTGAATGCAGCAGTGGACAGATATAAAACCCTGGAAAGAGCTTGCCAAATACGTGTATCCCATTTTTTTTTTCCAGTTTATTGCTAGCACATTTTAGAAATGGAAAGCAAGCAATTACAATGGTTGTATTTGACAAACAGCACTTGTAAGATGTAAATTAACAATGCCTGTTTCTGGGATTCTGCATCCTTCTTATGCCATTTTATAATGCAGGGGAAGTGCTGCTTGTGCAGTGCTGGCAATGAAATATTAAGACGCACCCAGCAGAAAATCGACTTGTCTCATCTTTCAGCTTTGGCTCTGGATTAGACACTACCAGGAGAAGCTAATTTTCCCGACAGGGCCAGTCTGGAGAGCAAAACTTGGTCACTGACAGCAGAAGAAAGCATAGCTTTGAAACCTGTTGAGCCACAGGATCCTTGCAGACCCTTCACTACTTTTTATTTTCTGGCTATTAAGTGAAGGTGGCAGGTTTAAAATGAAGAAAAAGAAGCAGCCCTTCACACAAAGCCTCATCAAGCTGTGTCACCCCGTGGTACCTCGTGGTACAGACCCTATCAGTTCACAAGGACCCCAAGGATGGCGAGATAGCCCATAAGACAGAGCAGCTGAGAGCCATGAACTACCCAGAAAACACCTGTGTGTACCCCATCCTTAGACTTGTTGGCAGGCACTCACACCAGGGGTGGGGCGGCACAAAAATGGGGACCCCGCTGGTAGCCAGCCACTGGTGTGGGCACAAGGAGAGCAGGGCAAGCCCGTCACCAAAAGGAACACAGCAAGATGAAAGCAGTTTAACATGTGCCGAAACTGTGCAGATCAGCTCTGAGCTTAGCAGGGGACAAGGGCTGCCAGGCAGCTGCGGCTCCGGGGCCTGTCCGGGCCACAGTGACACTGGCTGAAAAAGCACTTGATTGAATTTTGCCTCGGTGACCTGATTACCTGGCTGCAACCCAGCTTTTGACATCTTATCAGTCTTTCAAGCCAGAAGGGAAATGCTGACCCATGGCCAAAAAGCAAAAACGGGGACAGATTGACTTGGACGGGCATTAAAAACAATTAAAAAAAAATACATTAGAAGTTTTAAATTATGGGATTACAGAGACTGGGGCCTTTCATATTTATTTGAATCTCTTCTATATTTCCTCAGTGATAAACAGGCAGCTTCTGGGTCAGGACTACCCTGTGATTTCCAGTCTCTTTTCAATGTTTTACTGCTGCCTTCAGCCAGTAAAGAGATAAAGGCATCAGCCAAGCACTGGGATCCTTCTCTGCAGAAGTGGGTATTGAATCAGAACTCAGGTTTGTAACAAAACAAAATGTCCTCAATCTGAGTGTTTCTTTGCAAAGAAATAAAGCTGACAAACCAAAACCAATGCAATTTGTACTGCAAACCCCACTGCAGATGATACCTCTGCCCCTGTACTGACTTCTCTGTCTGCAGGGGATCTTGATGTGGGGCATCCCCTGAGCCCCAGTCCTTGCTTCAGACACTGCTGTGAAAACATTTGATCAGAACCAAGAATCCACCAAGTCCCCAGGACACATAATTTCTATACTCCAGAAAGTAGGACTTAAGGAAAACTTACAGAAAAATTTTCCATTTCCTGTAGCATTTACCCTGCACTCACTTACTAAACTTCTCAGGGGGTTCTGTCACTCTGCTGATGACATTGCATATACCAATAAATTTTTACCCCCAGATAAGATCTTGATATAAGGTATAAGCCATCTTTTTTTTCTGCTTGCTGAGGGCCCTGGCACAGTTCCGACATCCTACTCTGACACATGCAATAAATAGTAAACCTCTGAATTTTTAAGGAGCAATTTAGTACCGCCTTGGGAGTTTGCTTGGATCCTATGAAAAGGACTCAAATCCTACTGAATTGTCAGTCGTTTGGTTATGAATGGATGTCGGGTGCAGTGCAGCATGCCCATCCCATGCGGGATGCCTTTGCCTCTAATGTAGGGCCCTCTGCAAAGTCTGTGCCCCACACCAGTGTTGGGGCTCCTTGTTTCACCTTTTTCTAACATAATTTCTTGTCAGCAAACACCAGAGAATATCTGAAAATTGTGTTCAGCCTGGCTTCTGCTTCTTTTTTTCCTTTTTTGCTGTTCCCCCCCCGTCTAAATATTTTAATTTCTCTAATTCAAGGGTACTAGGGATGCTCAGGTGAACAAGGTGTGCTGCTAGAGAACAGACTTCAGTGGGGAAGACTAAAGAGCCCAGCTAACGTCCCAACAGGTCCTTTCCTCACGAACTGCTCAGTGCAATTAGAAACCTCATCTTTAGAGTGTCCAGAGATAAAAGGAGTTGCAAGTGTCAAGTTTCCTCCAGCACATGCCCTGGAGGGCACCATTTATCTCTCTTTCTATGCAATTTGCTTCACTTAACGTACATTACATTTTGCCTCCTGATTTTTGCAGACCTTACACAGACTCAAAATAAGAGTCTATTTAGAGAACAATGGATCTGTTGTGCTGGGTTTATAGATCAGTACTGATATGAGCACTGAAGAGTACCAAATTCAGAAGTCAATTATTATTAGATGATGCACACACAGAGCTACATTTTGCTCAAATCATTTATAAACTCTTAAGAGCATTTTTATCTGTGTGCATCTGCAGGTGTGTCTACATGTAGTTCTCTGCATATAGTTGTCTATTTGGCACCTCCATTAGCCTCACCTTAAAAGCATGGTATGCAGCTCCAGCTTCTCCACTTGTTTATCCTCCTACCCACATCTCCTTCCCTTTCGCTTCACCTGCCTATCCTCATTCCCCAGTTTCTCTCATTCCCTTCCTCCCTGCCTAGGCACCTCTCATACCCCTCTGAATACAACTCTCAGGGGTGCTGTGTCTCCCAAAGCAGCTCTCTACACCTGGGGCACAGGCAGCAGGCACAGAAGAAAGGAAAAGTAAAGATATTGCCTCCTGCCAACTCGCTGCAGCAGCTAACCCACTTCTCACTGGTAGGAACAAAACACAGGCTCTTCCACCTGGTTCAGAACCCTTAGGGAAAACTACATTTTGTTATTATTTTCTCCTCCCTAGGTACAAAGCATATATTCACAGAAAGGCTAACAAAAGCAGACCAGGCAAGCATGAAGTTTCTAAGCCAAGCCAAAAATATAGTTGAGCTAAATAAACTCCCAAATATAACAACAACATAAGGAACAGTTTTATTACTTTTTTTCAATCATTATAAGTTTAAAGTGCCTTCCATAAATTTTAATAAAAAACACAGATCAACCTGCGTGGGTGAAGCAAAGGGAAAGAACATGTCTATTATTGGCAGACAGCTTTGACTTCAACTATAGAAGAGCTTGTATCTTTTAACATCTCCCTAAACAGTCACCGAGAGTGCAGAGAAGGGGGGAGGGCAGGGAAACAGCTCTGGATTTGCTTCCACATGACTCACTTGCCATTGAACTTCCCCCCCTCCCTATCCTGCACCAGTGGTGGTGGGGATCTTCTGCCATCGCTTCCCCGCGATCCTCTTCAGACACCCCGAAAGCCACAAGCCAGGAAGAAGCAGTGTGTGTAGGAGGACACTACAGCTTCAGCCTTTGCTTCTAAATCTAAACCTTGGCAACTAAAACTTTACGTGCAACAGGCCCTTGCTGGCAGAGAGCAGCCAGAGCCAGCTGTGCGCTAGGATGAAGTCCTGGCACTCGATGGTAACAGATATGGGTAAGCCTTCCCTGCAGCTCTCTGGGGGCCGGCATAGCTCAGCAGGGCAGGGGAAAAGGTCTGCCTCCGGCTATAATTAGCAAGTAATTCAGCATGCTAGGAATGGATCAGTGGACCAGAGCAGCTGGTGCCGCTGCGCTATAAGCGGTTCAAAGGTTTTATTTCAGAGGAGGTCTGGTCCCCCCGACAGTGTCCCTGTCACAAGGACTTGGAATTGGTCTGGGCCACCCCGGTTTTGATGTGCACATGAAGGCAGCTTCTGGTTTGGCTTCCTTCCCAGGCACCTGGGTCAAGTGAGCCGAAGTACCCTGCAGGTGCATCCAGCCCTCACATCCCAGCACACAACTGTTCCGGGTGAGCGGGAGGCGAGCAGGCACAGACTCAGACTCTCAGACTCGCATTTCTGTGCTGGAGGAAAAGGAGGGTCAAGTACAAAGACAGCAGACCTGGCTCTGTAGTGCTGCTAATATGCAGCTTGGGCAGATAATGGTTCCTGCAGGCTTGGATCTGCCCTCTCCCGGGAGCTGGTCCCTCAGTCCCATGATCTCCCAGATAGAGCAGGTCTCATTGGGATGGTTCTGCAGCTCCTTGCATGCCTGAGACCAACCGGTATCACTGGTACAGAGATGGGGGTTGCTACAGACCATCACATCCTTTAAACTGAAATGGGACAAGGAAAAAGGAAAAGCAGGCAATTTGCACACCACGCTGCAAACCCAGGACTTGCTATTGACTTTTACCAGGGAAATGTCACAGCTCTGGATAGCCTCACACCCGAGGTGACAAATGGACACATTTATCACAGCTTGAGGCATTGCTTGACCTTTGGGGGAGGCTTCAAGGAATTTTCTTTCCTTTTTTTCCCCCTTCTTGCTTGGGAAGCAAGCTATCTACATGAGAGGGTTTTAATTAGCTCCAAAATGTCATTAAGAAATAAAGCAGACCAAGTTTGTCAAGGGAGTAAGTCTCATGAAGTCAGCCATATCGTACTCAAGGGGTCAACATTCTTCCTGCATATTTCGTGACCATCTTATGAAATATTCAGAGCAACAGATAGACGTTTTGACTGGAAATAGATTTCACCAAAGAAACATTTCCCCATTTTCACACCCATGTCACCTAGGACTAAACCAGCAGCAGTTGTGGCTCCCCATCAGCTGCAGTGCAAAGTGGAGCCTGAGCAAATTCTTGTAGCCGTTTGCATAGCTGAAGCCCCAGATGGCCACTGCCATCCATGGGCTATTAATAAGGACTGTTTTGGAATAAATTATCACTTCACAAGCAACCAGTCTGTTTATTAGCCCTATTATCGTCACTGCCAGCTGCAAGGTGTTTGGACTCTGTCATGCGTTGCAGATGTGGCCTGACCAAGAGAGGCGATGGTGGCAGTGCGGGTGACGAGCTGGCCTCTGTGTGCAGCTCTGGCACTTGGAAAGCTGATGGCACCTGCCTGCCCGCCTGGTTCTATACAATCGTGACCTGCAGCAGCCATTCTTTGTTGCTAGAAGCAAAAGAGACGGCGCTGTTCAAATTATCTGGGTTACTCCCCTCAGGTATTGCTCCTTTCCTTCCCAGCGCACACTCTGCAAACGGAGCCTGATAACTCAGAGTGGCAGAGCTGCTCCCAGCTGAGGCAAGGCTCCAACTTACTTGTTGCTTTTTATAGATTGAGCTCTTCAAAGTAATGTATTCTGCATGCTGAAGAATAAAACCACATTAAAAAATAAAAAAAGAAGGGAAAGCAGGAAGGTATGATGAGGCAGCATCAGCCCAGTGTAGTACCTCAATGGGATCCCTGCTTGGAAGCCATCTTAAAACTTATTCTTTCAAATTCCTATCACATGAAAAGGCAGCAATGGATTGGGTGGGGGTTTTTGCTATATGATTTTGGTTGAATGCTAATGCTGTCTTTAACTTCTATTCCCAATTTAGTGTCTTCTACAAAACACTCTTTTTTCCCCACCTGCCCCTTAATCCTCTTCACCAGCACTAGGAGGACAAAGGTAGGACAAAAATGTTTGATAGAACAAAGCCCAGTTTTCAGACATGTGTTTCTGCCATCGTGGTTCTGCACAGTGAGGGGTGTAATGTGGGATAGGTGAAATCCACCCTTCATTCCAGTGACAACAAGCTCTTTCCAAGCCAAGGTGGCCAACAGCTGCTGCTCCCCATTCCAGTGGCCACCAGGAGAGCACACACCAGGGCATGATGCTCCCAATGGCCAGGCTGCTCCAGGCACCCCACTTCGAAATTTGCTGGAGAAAGCAAAGCAACTCCCTTGTATCTACCCTTTCATCCTAAAGGCTTCCTACCTACGGATTTTGCATCCTTATATGAAGCCTTTCAAAGTTTGGGGGAGCAGCCAAAAAGCAGACTTATAATAGAAACTCAGCCACAGCCTTTGGCATAGTTTGGGAGCTCTAATCCTGTAATAAACTCAAAGCACACGTGAGTCTGAAAAACAGCGTGGTGAATTCTCTATTCCTGTCCTCAGTATTTTTAGCAACCAGGGTAATTTTTAGCCTGTGCTTTTCTGTTAGTTTTTTTCCCCCCTCTCTTTCGGTGTAAAGATGTTGTCAAAATACAGGCATTGCTAGCAGTGCAGACTGCAGTCAGTTGATTCAGACAGACACGCCTGACATTTCAAAACACAAAATGCTCGGCAACCAAATTCCTGGCATGCTATGAAATGCAAAAATGTGAAACTGTTACCTATGGCAAACATTTCTCCATTTAATGTATCACAGGACAGCGGTGAGGAAATCAACGGAAGAAAAGAGTAAAAGTCAGAGTTTGTGTATTGCAGATAGCTTAAGGGAAAGGAATCCTAAATCTTGAGCAAATGTTTGGTTTTGCATTGTGGCAAAAATGTTTGTTTCCTTAACATGGGGTGATTACAATGCAATCTTCATTTTTGTTTAAAAATACTTCTCCTGCTGTCTGGGCTGCAGTGTAAACAGGATGCACTGAAATGTCAGCCCATCCGTGGGCTCTGCTGTGGCAGACGCACGCAGAGAACCAACGCACTCACACTCAAATCTGACCTGCTTCCCCAAAATAGATCTTCACCACCCTTACAGAGCCATCATTGTCTGATTACAGTTCCCCAGGCATGGGGGAATGTGTGGATGGGCAACTCGATGGTCATAGTTAGTGTGGCCAGGGGGAAAGTCTGGGGGATGAGCCTGGGGGATACACATCCCTGTGCAAGCTGTGCAGGAGGGGGTCCTCAGCAAGGAGCCCAAACTTCACTGTCCTCTCATCATGCCATTGGATTAAATCCATCCTGGCTGGCTACTAGCAGTTGCCCATCCCTGCAGGGTTAGCTGATATGGGGCTGGATTTATTCCTTGAACTGAGTTCCTTGAACTCCCCACCACAAATGTCAGGAAGAGATCAAGATGTTTGACTGTTAATTCACATTGGTACAAACTTAAGAAATAGAGACTGTCTTGTTTGTAAATTTTTCTCCTTAAAAAAAGAAAGAGACAGGAATGCTGCAAACCCCTCACGCGCAGGTACTGTCTTTGCCAGCCTCTAAGGGAGGCAAAGTTAAAGCACAAATGGTTTCCCAGAATCATGGAAATTAAAATTTGCACAGAGAAATGCTGCTAGTGCTGGATCCAGCCTCTTTTCTGCTCTCCTCCTTTAAAAGTTGCTCACATCTAATCTTCTTTAAAAGACAGATCTGTGAGATCAGTAGGACGCCTCAGCTAATATACAATCAATATTCAACAGACTGCCTGTGACAAGGCCACTATCCCTTAGGTGGCACCAGTGTCTGGCCTGCAAGAACTAACATTTTCCTTGCCATGAACACGATTTTCAAACAACACACATTTCTCAGGGAAAGCATCTTCCCCAGAACAGCTCCTGCAACAGGTCTTCAGTAATACAAATATTCTTTCCTTTATGTTTTTCTGAGCCCTGATCCAACACAATGCTTCAACACCAGGCTACCTTTAAGAATGCCTCTGACTGAGAGACTGTAACCAAGAGGACTGCAAGTGGCCTCCCTGTGAGAGGGACTCTGGGTTTCCAATGGTCCCTAATCAGGTTTCTTAGGAATAAATGTTTCTTGAAGCCTTTACATACTTTGACTAATAAGACTTGGGTCTATGAATTTGCTCAAGTGCTTCAGTACTCCAAGACCTTATTCAGTGCAGGAGTTACACTCAGGTTAACAAACCCCAGATCTTTTCCTACTCAAAGTTCTGACAAGTATAGTAGTAGGTAGTTCTGATGGGTGCCACCATATTAAACTGACTCATTATCCCACAAGCTCGTGTCTGCAGGGATTCTTAAAACCACAATAAACAAACTTCTGGTCTCCAGCGATGGTGTCCAACCAAGCTAAAACTGGCAAGAGGGTTTGTGGAAGCTCATTTCACACAACTGCCACCTCTTCTCAAAACAAAATTCCCTGAAGACCAGCTGAGTTTTTATGGCAAAGTCATTTGCAGTTCCCTTGGCTGTGGAAAAATATTTGTCAGCATATCACAGCTACAAGGGGTAGGGATGAAACTAATTGCTTAGAAAATTACTTCACAAAATTAAATAAGGACATTTGTTTCAACTCAGTGAGCATAAACTGCCTCTTGAATGAACCATCTTCTGTTTTCTTCTTTCTGGTTAATGACTGACCAAATAGGCTTGTTTTTCAGTATGTAGCCAACAACTATAATCATCGTGGTCCCTTGAACCAAGTCTTTGCTCTCTGTATTTCAGCCCAGGAATCAATGACAAATGTAGGGCGATCACTGATTTTCTTACAGGAAGCTGCAAATCCTTTGAAAAGAGATTTATCACTGAGATATCCTTGGTCTCTTTCCAAAGTTGCCTTAGACTCTGGTGGTATAATGGTCTGCCTAATAGATCTGTTTTACTGTGTGCTGCTTGGTTCCGTATGCAAAAGTGGTTTGTAACATGCAAATGCATCTGCTAAAATACAGCACACGCTGAAGAAGGTGAAAAGACCCACATAGAAACAGCTATAACATAAAAAAGGTTTTACGTGCAGGTGGGACACATTCCATTTGAGAGTTGAGAGCCCTCCTGACTTGTCTCTGCTGGCAGGGAGTGGGAAAGGGTGATGACAGACAATGTTAACAACCCTGTGCTGGGGTCACAAATTTGATCATTCATGTCTCTTCCAAATGGGGAGTGTTGCAATGCTAGACTGTTCCTGGAATTACCAAGAAACCCCTTTTCTCCCAGTGGCCAACATGGGTTTAGGTTTTTTCTAATAACTTTAAGGTGTGCACAGATGACCCATATAGACATACATGCCTTTTCATCAACAGAAAAAGATTTATCTGATCCAGTCAGCACTGTGTGAAGGTCGAGGAAAGCCAGCTGGGATGGCTAAGATGTTTTGGGTGGGCTGGCAAGTCAGGAAGTGCACTAGGACTTCTGCTGACAGATTTTGGCTGAGCTGACAGGTGCTAGCAACATAAGATGAGGAGGTGGCAGCAGTCAGGAACAGTTGATCAAGCAGTGTTTACTTCTTAGAAACAAAATACAACAGGGTACGTAGGCCTAAACACGTGAAAACCCCAATCCTCTTCTCTTTAACTTTCATTGAGAACAATGATAAATTTTAATAAAAAACCAAACCCACAACCCAGTCAGAACTTGTGTTGGTGTTACGAACACCAAAGTGTGCCGACATTTCTCCCACTCAATCCTGCTTGGAGTACCTCTAACATGACAGGAGTTCTACCATGCCAGACTTCTGCGCTGGGGCCATCCAAACCCAAAACATCCACACAAAGTGTGAGGGATGTGAACACTGGTGGAACACATAGTGACAAAAATCTCAGCTGCCTCCATAGCTGACAGGCAGCATCCCAGCAGTGGCAGCTCAGTCCCCGTGACCACTGTGGGAGGGCATCAGCTCTCACTCATCACCCCTGTGTTTCTGGCCCTCCTGCTTGCAGAGCAGTGCTTGAAAACATGCCCTTACCCCCACCCCAAAAAGAGCCAGGCCTTTAGTACTGCTTTCTTGCTGAGGAGATTAGGATGTTTTTATGGTGTAACAACAACTCATAGTTTCAGGCAAAGGATGGGCTGCCTCACGACTGTGAACTCCAGGAGCTGGCAAGGCGGCGAAGGTGAAGAAGCTGGCAGCTAACTCCGAGAAATCGGGCTGCCTTTTCCCCTCCTCCCCTCCCACTCATTCCCTGCACCAGATGTCAACTGGTACATGCCGAAATGCCTGCCATGCTCCCAGCTCCCTACTGGCTTATGGCACAGCCTTACCAGCTTCCCAGCACTACCTGCCAGCAGGCCTTCTCCAGAGACAGCACTCAGTGCATGCTGAAAAGGCATCTGTGCTCGTTCCCCTCCATCCTCCTCCTCCACCAGCCTGTTATATATTGCAGAGGTGACTTTCAGATGTGATAGCAGATATGCAAAGAGCGCATTAAAAACATGCTAAATGAAAATCCTGACAGGGAGGAAGAGCCCCACAGGAGCTATAGCAACACGGGAATATTAATCATTTCCAATTAAATAAAGCCCAGCAAAACTCTGCCTTCCTTGCAAAGCAGCAGGGTTTCCCCTTTTCTCCTTCCTGCTTCAAACATTGCACAGTTGGGTTGCTTTCCTACCAATAGAAGTGCCATGCTCAAGGACACCTTTAAATCATCCCCAGCCCACATGAAGGCAGGCACATTCAACAGCTTTATAGGGCAACCCATGACAGCCTGATATTTATTGGGAAAATTTCAGCCAAACAGTGATCCTTCCATGCTCTTTTGGACACAGAGAGTCTCAGCAGCAGTTTTGTGCAGAGCCCATTCAGCCCCACCAGCCTTGTAGCATCCAGGGCTGAGCTCTTGCCATGCTTCATGGAGAAGAGCACAAAGCCCACCAGCCTCAAGCATTTCCATGACCGTGGGGACCACAGGTCAGTCACTGGTCTTAGACTGGGAAGGCTTGAAGGATTTTCTATGATGAACTGAGATACCCACAATAAAGATAGTTTTAAAGGAGTGGGATTTATCAAAACTGCTGGGCATTGGCCTAGCACTGTCCCCAGGCAGGTCAGCTGGAGCTGTGCACCTGACTCCAGTGGAACCAGCCAATGGTTTGTGCTTTCCAAACTCTTTCCTTTGGCTTAGAAACATGCTCTCCTCCTGCATTAACACCCCAAATATGGGGAACTCTGCACAGCCTGGCATTCAGAGGATGGGATTTATTCCCTCACTCCAAGGCAGGGAGAAGTTAACTGCTGAATTCCTCTGGGACCAAAGCCTAGACTGAAACTTTGGCTTGTGAACCAGCTCAAGCCCAGTATTAGAAATACCAGCAAGGCAAAAGCTGAGTTTGACAGACCCTGTACATGGTCTGTGGCTGAGGAACTTTAGTTCCTTTGTCCTTTTGTCTTAAGGGAACCAGCCAGACTCAGTGCACAGCTCTGAAGAGACAAGGGAAGAAGGCAACCTGAGCATGCTGGTGTTCTGCACACAGGGAGTGCAAAAAAAACTCCAACAGGAAAAGCAGGGGAGAAACCCCCATCTCTCAGCTTACCTGAGATGGGGGTTATGCTAAGGCACCTCTCAGCATTTTGTATAGGTGTCCTACTCACTCTGAATTAAGTTGGAAGTCCATGCCTGGATAGCAACACAGAATGAAGAAATAGCTTCCCCACCAGATGTCAGAGGGTGACAGGACTGCAGAGAAGAGTCCAGTGCTTTGTCTCCAGCTGTCATCACTGGTGCCTCAATACAAAGCTTCCCTGCACTCTACAAAGAGTTTTCAGAGTTTACTGCCATACAACTTATATCTCCACCTCCAGCTTCTTCAGCCTTTCTTGCCATGCAGTTTTATCTGCACAGCAGCATCTCTGCCACCCCATACCAAAGGAGCCAAAGTGACTCCACTCTATGCCACAGCCTCTGCTGCAATGACTTCCCACCAGCACATCCCCGGGATGGAATTACTAAAGGGCACCTCCTGAATATATGGGTGCTGAATTTAGCCAAGGAGACCAAGGCAATGATTAAACCAGTCTTGTTAGAGATTTGTTTTAATCATTATATTTATTAAGGATCATAATTTCTGAAGAGAAAATAGACTAGAATGTGATTTTGAGCAGGAATCATGTTCAGGAGGAACATTTCTCCATCAGCGACTGAGGTCACCTCGGTATGCCCTGTACCTGAAGGCAACCTGAGACAAAAACATTTGTCTGGCAAATGCTTGCACAGAATGAGGAACAGCTCAATTCACTCACACATCTAAGGGGTCGAGATGTGCCGGCCACAAAACGCCATCACACTGAAGGAATACGATTTATACTGTTTGTTATCTAAATCCCCCAGAAATGAAAAAAACAAGAGAGGGAGAGAGACGAGGCCTCTCTGAGTTTTGCCCAGAAAGAGGTAGCACAGCCTTGCTCCTGGGGTTGCTTTTCTCCACAAGCAGCAGCTCAAGGGCTTTGCACCTTGTGCCCAGCAAAAGCCCATTTCCAACCGTGCTGGGACACAGTGTAGGGCTGCAGGACAGGGACATGCTGCATGGACAGAAAGGGCCTGCATTGCACAGCTCTTCCTTTTGCCAGGAGCAAATTGTCCCATCAGAGAGTCACTCTGAGCAAGGATGTAATATTAAATGGATCACATCCAATTCTGCCCGCCTCCACCCCACCCTGCAGCAGCTGGTGGAGAAGAGCGAGGAGAAAGTGGGAAGCAGAGGGGTTCTGGAGGGAGGTTGGTACTGGTTACTGTGCCTGCCGTCTCTGCCAACCACCACAGCTTGGCCCTCATGTTTCAAAGAGAGCTGTGATTTAAGATGATGCCATTTTGGGGGGTGCCCAGCACAAACACTGCAAAAAGACCAAAGTTTCAGGGGTTTCTCAATGTTTTGAGAAAGCTTCCAGATGGCTGCCCAAATGAGAAACTGCAGTGTTTTCTCTTTTCTTACTTCATCTTCACTCCTGGCTACCCAGCAAGATCATGCAAGGCACAGATGCACAGAAAAATGAAAAACAGTTGGGAAAACACATATAAAAATAGCAGCAGTGTCCATTTTGCAATGCAGAGAGCACAGCTATGTGAGGAATACATTTTGATGCCAGCAAAGAAACTCAGGCAATCCTGTTAATTAAGAAGCATCAATACCCTACCTCAGTCTCTTTCTCCCATGACAGGCAACAGCTGCTCTGGCTCCAGAGCAGCAGCCAGCACAGGAGCCCATCCAGCAGAGTAGAGAGACATGGGAGAGACGAGTTTAGTGGCCCTTGAGCACCAGCATTCCTGCCTGCTTCAGCTTTCCCATCTGTGAAAGGCTCCTCTCTGCTGCAGCACCTCTGAGCTCTGCTGCTGCAGAGCTACACACAGCTGGCCACTCTGGAGGATCACTGTAGTAGCAGTGACAATACAGGTGGGTCTGGTGAGTTCCTGGCTTATTTCTCAGACAGCACACATTTTTTGAAATAATGACTCCTGAAGCACAATCTTGCTAAACCTTGCCACAGGCATTTGGCTTCTCTCATAGCTTTAAGTGAGCTTAGAAGGGCCTTTGCTTCCCCCCATCATGTGTGCAAACCCAGTATCTCACTGCTTCTGATCCAGTCTGTTGGGAAGCACAAGCTGTCCAAGCTCTGCCAGCTGTGCTGGGAAAGAAACCTCCTACAGGCAAAGCCGGCAGCTCTGCCTTTTGGGTCTGGCTGTCCCTGCACTTTTGGTTATGCCAGTCATGCACCACCTTCTTCAGGGCTGAGCTTTCCCTACCTAAATGGTAAATAACGCTCTGGCCAGCCACCAAATGGCACATTTATCTCCCCCAGCAGCTCATTCATTCAGCTGCAGCTGAATGCTGGCCCTGCTCCAGACCAAGGACAATAACCTCCCAGGTTACTGCAACTCCCAGTCCTCTGTTCACTGTAGGGTACCTCAAGCGTGGGTTTGTAGGAGGTAGGAAGCACATCCCTGTCAAGCCCTGGGGTGCTAATGATGTCCTGAGCAACCACCTCCGTGCTCCCTGCCTCAGCCTTTGATGGGGAACAAGGCTCAGCACCTGGACTCTTTGCTCCTGGGGAGAGGAGACAGCATGGGCTGGCTCCTGCTGCTGTCTCTGCAGGAGCCAGACCCCCCAGATAAATCGTTGCACTGTTTTTATTGTTCTCTTAAAATCGTGCAGGTTTTTCCTCTCTGAAACAGCACTTCGGGATGCTGTTCCCTTTCCTACTCTGCAGAAGAAGTAAACTGCATCATGGTGCTGGCTGGACACCAGCAGCTCTGCTCATGAAGAGGGGTTTCAATACTCCCTTGAGAAACGCCTCATTCCTCTTCCCAAATCACAGCATAGCTTGGGTTTGCCATATCCTTACACACCGGAAAATGTGAAGGATGAAATGACACTTCATTTCAACACCACTGCCACAGAGGAGGTGACAAGGGGGGCAGGTGGAAGCAAAAATAGCAATTTTTCCTCGGCACAGCAAGCCTGGTGATGGTTGCTACTAAACCCCACATGATCAAAGCAGCCTTGCTGACAGGCCTGCCAGTGCATCGCCCCATATACCACCCCATAATACCCCACACTCCCTGCAAGGACTGCCTGGGGATGGTGTGTGCATGTCCCTGCACAGGGCTGGAGGCAGACAGGTGCACTCCAGCTCCCTCTCTCTTTTCCTAGAAAAGTTTTTAGAAGCCCCCGAATTCGGTTTTGTCTGGAATGACTGAGGGTATGATGTGAGTCAACAAACAAGAGTGAAACAAGTAAATGAGATTTGTCAAGGAAAAGACAAGCCAGGAAGACAGGAACAAAGGGCTTGGTGGGAATGAAGAGAAAGCCTCAGATCAGGCAATAAATTGGTAAATGAGGCACAAAGGACAGGGGAGAACAACAACTAGCCTGTTGCTGCTAATCCAGTCATAGTTTTCAAAGCAGGATCATGAGTCACCAGCCCCATCAAGGCTGGAACAGAAACCCCAGTTTACCACACGCAAGAACAGAGCATCCTTTCTTTGGCAAAGCCAAGGGCTCCTGTTTGTGGCACGTGGGAGGCTGGAGGTCTGGAGTCAGGTGCTGCAGGTACATGCACATGGTATGGAGAGAGCAGGAAAGCTGGCTGGACTCACCTGCAGGACCCTGACTGCATGGAGGGGTGCTCTGGGGGATAGGGGCTCCCCTGACAGCTCAGGGCTTGCTGATACAGCGCTGGGCAGTGTGCCAGGCTGGGGCTGTGCTCTGCATGTCGGGGTTTCAGTCTTGCTAGAAAAAAATCCGGGACTTTTTCTGAGGTTTTCGATGAGGTGAGTGTTCACATCGTTTCCTTCTTGCCCCAGCAAGACTCAGCACAGCCTGAGCTCCCACCCAGTCAGTGGTTTGGACTCTTTCTGCAGCCCCAAGTCATGGTGGAGGCTCTGATCCTGCTGGTGGTGGCGTGGGGAGATCTGTGCGCACCCCGCACTGTCAAGGCCATCCCACAAAAGCCAGCAACATCTCCCAAATTCTTCTTTGCCCATCACAGGCATCTTGCAGCCACTTCCAGTGAGCAAAGGGGCCTGTGCAGCTTCTGGCTTGTTTTGACACATCCATAAGGAGGTTTTGCCCCTGCTTTTCTGTTGTACTATGTGGAAAACTTAAGACACATAGACCATAACACTTTAGATGGTACAAAGAGATGCCTGCAAAGATGCTGCCATTCCACTGCTTCAAGAACCCAAAAGGAAGCTGAACTATGAGCAAAGAGTGTCAGCCAGCCGGGAAGGTTTCACAGGCTTCAGGTTTGTTTCTCCCCTGCTGTGCACCACAGGGTCCCCAAGCAGGACAGGGGAGCAGTGCTACCTGACACAGTGCAAAGCAGAAATTTTGGCTTGCTCCAACAAAAGCCAGAGGTCTGGCTCCAGGCCTCAACAGCCCAGGCTGCTGGGGTGCTTGCTGTTTTAGCTGGAGATGTGTGGCATTCATGTGGAAGTGTAGGCGTCTGAGAAAGCAGCCACCACAAGGAAATGAAACCTTAGAGATGCACTGAAGATATTTTTGGGAAGACCAACATCCCCTTGTCATGCAAATCAGTTGCACAGCCTGGCAATGGTCAGGGCAGGTAGTCCTTCACTTTCCAGCCACAGAGCATAACCCCCAATTTGGGCTCTGCAGCATGGCTGGGGTGCACAGGGGCTGCCAACCTGGCAAACGCCTCCTGCCAGCCAGCAAGTTGTACTGCACCATCAAAGCTGTGGGGATGGCTGCCCAGCAGAGCTGGCTAGCTTCAGGTGCATCTCTCTTATTTTAAACCCAGAAATCATCATCATCAGGGCTCTGCTAGCTATAAGCTGGAAGCAAACATGAGTCTTGACTGTGTGCTCTGAGAGATGCTGTTGTGCTCTTTTTGGGATGAAACAGCAGGACACCTCACTGCTCCTAAAGCTGCCTGACCTCTAGGAAGCAGTAAGAGTGCTCAGCAACAGTATGCATCCATAGAGAGTGAACACCCCCCTGTGCTAATTGGTGATATTTCCATTGCATGGATAAAGATATTTCATTCGGTCTCTCACCCTATGTCTCAGAAAAAGCCCTGACCTGATATCTCTATGTACTTAGCAGAGGTTTTATTTCTGTCCTGGGGGATGGGGTAAGAGAGATTTCCTCCAGATTGTAAAGGCTTCTGCGTGAGACAAGGAGAGCCACAAGACCCAGAGGGAATCACTCTTAGCTGGGGAAAAAGGAAAGCGTGCAAGCCTCTCCTGCCTGCAAGTGCCCAATGGTGCTGTTTGTTGCCATCTCTAAAGCAGCTTTATTTGGGATAAAAACACCCAGCTGTTACAGAGCCTCTAGAGACAGGTCATCACCACAAACCCTTGTCCTTCCCTGGGACCCCAGGGCCAAATGGTTTGTTTGCCCCATTGCTGCAGGGCAGGGATGGAGGCACAGCTCCTGCTGCCCAGGGAATGGGCAGGCCAGGGAGACCAGCTTTCTTTTTAGAAGTCACCCCATATGTCAGGAGAGATACAGGGTTCATTGACTCATTAAACAGGGTGAAGCTAAGCTCATCTTGCATCACCCACAGCTGGCCAATACCCGCTGGAGACAAGAGTGGAGAGGCTGATGTTTATTCTCCAACCCCACAGCTATTCAGCTTTGAACAAATGACCCCTCTGAGCAACACGGCAGTAAATTGCTTAAACAAATGCAAAGTTCAGATAGCTGCAAAGAACTTGTCTCATTTGCCAAAAAAATTACAAAACACCAGTGTTTTCTGAAAAGCAAGGCTGTGCAGCTCGCTCATGAGAGAGGCGACAAGATGCCAGAAGCCAGTGAGCAGGGCAGATGTGGAAGGACTCTGGTTCTTGCCCAGACAAGACCTTTTGGAGCCAGGGCTGGCTTTGCTGTTATTGCTCCTAAGAACAGATACAAGGTCCCCTGGAGCCCTGCACGTGTTTGTAGGGAGCAGGGCAGCAGAAGTCCCCTGGGCACAGCAGGTGAGGCAATGTTTGATCAGAGTCTCCCTGACCAGTTTTGAGGGCAGCTCGTTTCATCACCCTCTCAGTCAGGATGTGACTCACCTCAGCACAGGGTCTTTCAAAGTCCCTTGTCCTCAAATCAGTAGCAACGTCCCACAGAGTGATCCCAAACCACCTGAAGGAAAGGGCCAGTAACCTGGCCAGCATCTCCAGCCTGTAGGTGCCCTTGCTCCCCGTGGGCAGGCACACGAGCATCGCCTACCGCAGCACCGAGCTTTGCCACTGCAATCTTTGAACAGAGACAAACTGCTGCTCCCTTTTCTTTCCATGAAGACGGGGAGAGAGGGATTCTTTCCCCCCCCCCCCCCCTCTGCACAACACCCCAAGCAGCTGGTAATTGCCGCTGTTCCAAAAGCAGCTTAAAACCATCACCCCAAGCCAGTGTCTAGGAGTTGTGCTGTGCACAAGCCTAGTAAGCAAAAACTTTGGTAGTCAGAGTCACAGCCATAAACAAGGATTTATTATTCCTTCCTGCTTGTGTTCAAAGCCTCAAACCAGTAAGAGAATTTCACCCCAAAATCTCACCCACCCTTCACCATTCAAACTACTATGCTGGAAGGTATTCTTTTACTGGTTTAATGGGAGGAAAGAAATAAAGAAGGGAATAACGAAGCCTCCAGAGAACAGAAAGCCACCAGGAGTTTGCACAGCCACACGAACCAGCTGGGCCAGGTTCAGGTGAAGCGGCGTCTTCCTGAGCTCAGCTTCACAGCATTAATCATCCAAGCACAGCTCTCACACACCCCTCACTCATGAGTGCTGCCAAACCCTCTTCAAATGCTCTTCCAGTCAGACTGAGTTCCCAAGATTGTTCTTCTGAAAAATTGTTTCCAGCCCCTTTGCTGGCAGAAAATTGTCACCTTTTACATCTTTCTGAAATGGTTTCCAGGTGAACCACAAAGCATCTCACCACACCATCCCTCCTTCCCTCCCAATAGCTGCCCAGACAAACCCTTCTAGCCACATGCCAGCTAACCCACAGCAGGAGGGATTTAAAACCTTAGCCCTCACTGCTTTATTTTACCACCAGACCTCATAACCTGCTTCTTTTTGGTTTCCATTGCAGGGATAACAACCCATGGGCATATTTAGGAGGTAAAGCATGCTGTGAGAGGAGCTTTAACACAACAGCTTACAGCCCAAATCTTTCACAAAGAAGCTCTTACAGTAAGAACATGAGCACCTAAAATTTTGGGGTTTAATCTATAGGAAATAAAAATGGGAAGCAATATTCTTTGTTTAAAACCTTACTTTTCTTTACCTGCTATCCTTGCTCTCAGAAGCTGAAATTTCTGAGGTCCCCAGTATAACAGCACATGGAACAGACCAGAAAGACATCCACAGAGATAAAACAACCTCAAATCCTCGCCTGGGTTTCAGGCCCCTATATAACCTGGCCCCACAACTAGCAGCTGCTGGGGATTAAGCCCCAGCTGATGGAAGTCAGCAGTAACTCACTATTACTACTCCAAGAAGGTGCTGGGATCTCTGTGCCATAAAAGGATGGATGCCCTGAGCCAGAAAGTAGCAGGGGGGACACGCTGGCCCCACCAGAATGGGATGGGGTTGGGTTTCTCTGTGCCCTAAGTCTGCCCATTCCCTCTGTAGTCCCTAGAGCAAAGCCCATCAGGAGCCCAAGGTCAGCCCGTGTTACCTGATCAGTAAAACCAGGTAGATGGTAAAATGGCAAATCACGACTGACATTATGATACTCGGAAAGATCTGAGTGCTAGGCTGGGAGCAGGGCTGCCCTACTGCTGCCCTCATGGATTGAGGAGGAATTGGAATGCCCTGTCATGCCAGGGATGGGTGTACATGGGTTTTCTAAGCCCTGCCAGAAAGGGAGAGGGGAAGCACAAAGGGCTGGTGGAGGGGGAAGGCAAGGCTTGCTATTGCCTGCCAGTGTAGGGAAAGCAGGAACATCATCCTGCTGCCTGGTGTGCTCCCTGCCAGCACTCAGGTCTAAAGGCTTTGTGAAGCCTAGAAAAGGTGATATATATAAGGCTTGTGAATGCCATCCCTTTCCCACTGCTGAGCAGGTGGGATAATTAAACAGGCTGTGCTGCTAAATGGAACTGAAGTTGCATGATCTGGAGCAGCGTGACAGACACCCAGCAGGGCCCAACACATCATAAAACTGCGATTGCTTTTCCATTTCTGCCTGGAGAGAGCGTCTTCATGGAGCATCCCCTGCTGCCACCTGCCACCAGTGACTGAGGGCCAGCATATGAGCAGCTCCTGCCACCAGCACTGCTTTGGCTCCCTCCCTCTTACAGGCAGGTGGGGACAGAGATTTGGGAACATTTACCATTTCAGAGGGGTGATTTGAACCTTTATCAAGGTCCAACTTGAGGAAAGCGTCGCCAAGGATTAAGCCATTCAGGCTAAGCATGGGCACACAAAAGATGGAAGCATCCCATACCAGTAACCATGCCAGAATCCCTCATCCCACACCTCCCCACAGCCAGGCAAGGGCTTGATCTTTTCTTTGCATCTGCTTGTAGGTCGTGCTGACTGAAGCTTGACTTCTGAGAAGGAAGTCAACAGGAACACAGAGGAAGAGGAGGAAATTCCCGTAAACACCACTGGCTACTGCTGCTAAAAATAAATGGGAAGGGTGCTGGTTCCTGATTTACTATTCCTTCCTGCGACTTCCCATCTGCCAGGATCATGCCTGCACTGTGAGAGCAGCTCCCTGGGATGGACAACTTTCCACAGCAGCTGTTCCAAGACAGCAGCCAGCTGACATTGCACAGCATGTAGATGGATATTTTAAAAGTTACTTAGCTTTCCCTGTCCATGCATGCTAGTTAAGATAACATGGGCGAGCACTGCTGAGAGACATCACGTCTAAGCACAGAGCAAGGTTGTGGTGGTCTCTCCCCCTCACCCATTATGGGTCTCTCAGCTGCCTCCACTGGGAAAAGAGACCTTTTTCCCTGCATGAGGAGCAGGAAGCTGGGCTCCCTCCCAAGGAGGTGATGGAGAGCAGCAGCAGCACTGCTGGGAGCTGGGCATCCCACAACAGAGCCAGCTGTGCCCCCAGCTCATGGAAAGGGAATTGTGCACCTGCTGGGTGAGGGTGAGCAGTGGAGAGCAGCTCTGGTACTCAGCCCAAAAGCAGGTGACTCAAGCTACATCTTGCTTCACCCAATGATTACCTAGCAGCTGGTTTTCAAAGGCATTTTCCACAGGCTGTTGCCTCCCTGAGGTAGTAACTCAAAATCCACAGTTGCCGAGAATATGGAATTCATCACGTTGCTCCCTTGGCTGCAGCCCTGCTGACTGGGGAGAGGGACACTCCTCTTCCAGGAGCTGATGAGAAGCTGACTACTAATAGCTTAACCTTCCAATACTTCTTATTGCTCCATGCTCCCTGTCAGGCCTGGGACGTGACCACAGCAGGAGTTCGACAGCCATCGCTGCTGTGGGGCAGCACTGGCGAGAGGCACCTCTTGCCCACGTCCCAGCCACCGAGGTCTCAGCACAACCCAGCTGCTTCGGGGCTTCTTTGGCTGAGCACCTCCCAAACCTGCTTGTATTTATACTGGGGAGAAGCCCAGCTGCAGGCAGCATGTGCAGGAAGCCAGGTTAAGTGATGCCAAGGCCACAGTGGGGTTCCTGCTCTGATTATGGGACTCATCCTACTCAACACAGGTGCCCAGCCTCCCTGCCACATCCAGCCCCTGGCCAAAGGCAGCTGCCCAAAGGTGCTGCCTGCAGCCAGGATCCCACAAGCCTCCCAGTGCAGGCAAGTGCTGGGGAGACAAGGAGTTGCAGCTGCATACAGCCTGTTTGCCTGAGACAGCCACTGCAACTCGTTGGAATAGGATCACACAACTCTTTTGCCTGCTCTTACCTCCCTGCTCCTTCCAGATTTCCTTCTCCTGCCATCTTCATTTTTAGTATTTTTAGAAAGGAGTTACAACTGAAATAAACATGGATGAAATTTGTGGTTTACAAAAGACTATTCATACCATAGCAACGACATCTCACTGCTCTCTGGGTTTCCCATGTAAAAGATTTTCCCTTTTTTTTACCATTGGTTTGCCTATAATGGGTGTAGCATCCCTCATTTTTCCTTGTTTTTAAGTAACATCCCAGAAATGTACAACCTGCATTTGCCAAGCATCTTTCCTCCCAGGCAGGGCAAGTTCCTCCTTAGCCCCAGGCTTCCCCTGGGAAGGTCCCAAATGGATGTGCTGCTTCAGAAAAGTGCAGCAGATCTGGGAGGGCAGAGACTTCCCTACTCCCCTTGCGCTGTGGAGAAAAACCCAGCTTTTTCCCTGCTGTACTATTTCCTTGAGAATTTTCCTTTGTTATATGCATGGGGCGAGTCTGTTCAGACCATGTCTGACCATTACAATGCCCTTTCTCATATGACACTCATTGATGTTCTAAACCAGCAGGGGCTGGCCCAGCCCTGTGTCTGATCTGTTCCCAGCCAGCTTCATGATTCCAGGGCATCCTTTTTATGGCCATGAAGATCTTCTGTCAGGATGTATTAAGGCAGAAAGACAGTTGGAAAAAGGCTGCTCCACCCATGCATCCTCCAGCACGCAACCCCAGGGCAGTGCTGCTTTCTCCCAGCCCTAATCCCCCACACCTTCATTTCAGTGCAAAGCCAGGAGGAAGCCTAATTGCTGTCAGCATTGCCAAGAAACCCAACATGTCCAAAACCATTGTGCTGTTTTTAGCATCTTCCATCCAGGAATCTCACAAGCGTGTGACTCAGGAGGTATTTTTACCTTCCTCCCTCAGCATTCCAGGCGGGACAGCTGTTGCCTCCACAGTGTGAGCCAGTCACTGGTGGCTGCTGTGAGCCGGGACCAGCAGCTGGGCCCGCTGCCAGGATTGCTGACTTCCAGCTCCCAGCAGCCCGGGACCCCACAGCTGAACCAACCACCCCATTTCCCCATGGGGTTTAGTCTTCGGGGTCAGAGCCACGGCAGTGTGCTTGAAATCCTCCCCCAATGCTTCTGTAAACAACAGCAGAGAAGATTAGGAGGAACAGCAAATGTGGATTAAGGACAAAAATAGTGCAAAATCGTGTGGGGTTTTTTTTTCAGATAAACAATATGTGAAGGCTGGCCACAGCTCTCCTGCTGTGCAGGGCCCTTTCCCATACGTGCATGGGCTCCCATACCCAGAGCTGGGCTCTTGTGGGCCCATCCAGATGCAGAGCTGGCCAATAAAACACCTAATGAGAGGCAGGGGGGCAGACCTCAGTCAGCACTCAGCACTCCATATCATCCAGATCCAGCCTCCCTGTCCCCATGCTGCTGCCCTTGGTGTGACAGAGAAAACCATGCATTGCAAGGGTCCTCGCAAGGCTAATCCCTCACAGAAAAATCANGCCTGCGCTTCCGCACCGCCCGGCCCGGGAGGGCGGGCACGGCCCGCAGCACCGCCTCCTCCCGCCCCGCCCGGCGCGGGCCGGGGAGCTCGGGGTTCGTTGGGGTGGGAAGGAGCTCTGCGATCGCTGAGTCCGGGTTGTAGAGGTTAATGGCAAGAAGAAGCCAGAAAGAAGCCTGGGCGTTATTTCAGTACAGTTTAGTCAGGTTGGTTGCTGAAGGTAAAAACTTAGGAAAAAATCAAGGTAAGGCTTCTTCCCTCAGGTAAACCTCCAAGAAGAGGAGGCTNTGTCCAGTTCTGGGCCTCTCACTTTAAAAAGGACACTGAAGTGCTGGAGCGTGTCCAGCAAAGGGCAACAAGGCTCTGAAAGGTTTAGAAAACACATCTATGAGGAATAGCTGAGGGAGCTGGGCTTCTTTAGTCTCAAGAAAAGGAGGCTGAGGGGGGACCTCATCGCTCTCTACAAGTACCTGAAAGGAGGCTGTGGCCAGATGGGGCCGGCCTCTTCTACCGGGTCTGCATTGAGAAAGAAGAAATGGCCTTAAGATGAGACGGGGAGAATCAGATTACATACTAGAAAAAAAATTCACTGTTAGGTTGGTCAGGCATTGGAATAGGCTGCCCAGGGAGGTGGTGGAGTCACCATCCCTGGGGTGTTTACGAGGTGTCTGGATCTGGCTCTGGGTGATGTGGTTTAGGGGTTACAGTGGCAGTGCTGGGTGGACACTCGGACTGGATGATCTTAAAGGTCTCTTTCAACATTGATGATGATTCTGTAATTGAGAGTGTCCCTGCACACCTATTCCTTGGAAGGTACTGCCCGGCCCAGGCTGGACGCTGGTTCATTCAGACTGATGCGTGGGGAAACAGAGGGGTGTGACTCATTGGCTTTCTTGAGAAGCATCAAAATAAAGCCAAGGTCTGCGAAAACCCCTGGGGTTTCAATCAGCCCAAACCCTTTTTTGACAAAGCAACGATCCCGAGGAAAAGAATGCAGCCTCCTGACTCTCCTCCGGACAAAGCCAAAGGCTGTGGCAGGAAGGATGATGCTTAATGCAAGGGTGACTACATATCTGCTGGAGAACAAGGACCTTCTCAGTCTTTGGGATATATTAATAAGGATATCTCTATTTTTAAGACATCAATGAGAGCCACTTGAAGCACTCAGCTTGAACCAGCAGGGAGTTAATATCCTTGACAGAAATCCCTCCTCTGGGAAATCAGCCCTCAGTGAAAACCCAGCGCGCCATCCCGTCACGGCGAGCAGCAAATCGGCTCAGCGCGCTGAACACCAAGGCGGCCGTGTGCCCGTCCTGCGGCGCCGTCCGGGGCTGGAGCGCCGCTGACCCCGCAGCCGGGAGCGGCNATGATGATTCTATGATTCTATAAACATGTCTTAGGTATACCCTAAAAAGAAGGCAGTTCAAAGACTTGTTCAAGAGCACGGGCAAGTGTAGTGTGAGAGAAAAAAAAAAATTAAAAACTGTATCTTACCGCACTCACACCATGCTCCCTCTTTAACCTTTGTTATGATTCAATTCTGACTGCTTGAATCAATCGCATTTGGTAGAGGCTATACTCTTAATAATTAAGATTCTCTGTAGAAATCGGAGGAAGATAATCTTTTTGAAAGAATTATAAAAGAATAGTGCTTAAAGAAAATCTCATCACTGACACAGTACCCAGGGGCTCAAATTATAACGATACAGCATGTAATCACATATTGTTTTTCAGACTCAACAGAACTCTGTTATAGAAAAAGTATGCTGCAGGGAACACAGGATAAGCTACAAGGAGCAATCTTTCTGGCAAAGGAATGGGTTGTTATTAGTATTAGCCTGTAACTGACAGTTTAGTATAATTTCTAAAAAGAAAAATGCATGCAATATTGGCCATTATCTCCTGCAGTAATAAGACTTCCCCCAAAAGATGCATGTGAGTGTTTACGGTTCATTCTCAGTTCATTCAGGAAAGTTCAGTCTGGCATCCCTCTTACTGTTATGGATTATGCATTATAGAGGCGTCTCAGCGATACTACTGGATAATGGTTGTNGCTCTGCAGGGGCCTGAGCCTGCGGTGACCGCCCCGCCTCTGGCAGCTGCTGCTCCAGGGCGCTGGGAGATGTGGCAGGAAGGCGCCGGCCCCGAGATCCCGAATTAGGTCAGTGGAGTTGGAACATCTGGCCCCGCAGCCGCCTTTCTGCGGGGATTTGGCACCGGCGCCACGCAGGCACCGAGAGGTAAAAACCCCGGGCTGCGGNTTTTTTTTTTTCTGCTTGAAATTGTCTTTCCTGCTAAAGCAATAAAAATGTTGAACTGACAACATCACTCTGGTCTAGGAAGACGAACTTGTTGACATCATCTGTGTTGTTTTTACAGTTCACACTGTGTGTATTTATGAGAAAGAAAGGCAAGTGAGAGCTGCTATGAAACAGCTCTCTGAAAAGTCTCAGAATTTTCCTAAGGGAATTTTCTTTCTCCATGCATAGCTAAAAAATAGCAATGAAAACTCAGCCCTACAGTTCTTCTATTACCCGGAGACTTTGCTTAAGAACCACTAGCTATGATATCATTACCATAGTAATTGCAATTTGTTAGTTGCTCTTCAAGTCATAGCAATAATGCAGAGTTCTCAGCTTATGTGCAGTGAGACTTCTAGAGGTGGATAACCTTTCCCTGGGCATTACAATAGTTTGTGTCTGGAAGTAGCACCAGAGCTAAGCAGTGCCCATGGTAACTAATAGCTCCCCTCTATTTGTTAGGTACCCCCAGCTTCCTAAAGAACAAAGCTCTGAATTTGTGGAGACAAGCACGTGCATAAAAAATAAATGTCCTTTGATTTCTGTTGAAGAAAAGCATAAATGAAACCCTGGCATGTATCTGAGGTTTGTATCTAATTTCTTCTGGATGACAATCTCACGTCATGTTTGCAGTAGGTTTTCCTTGAAGTTCTTATCCAAAATGAATGCAGTAATTCCCCTAGAAAGTTAAAATAATTTTTTTTTTTTTTTTTTTTTGCAGTCAACAGGACCAAATGTTATTTGAGTTGAACATTTAGTTGCATTAGGATACCATAATGTAGGTAGGGCTCCAAACAGGCTTCCCATAGAAAATACTCCATTTGATCCTGTGGGAATGGTGGTGTCATTCTCATAAGATTTATAGGTCTCTCAAACGTGCAAGCAAAAAAGGGGGAGCTTGGATTGGTAGATAGGCTTGCAGACACAAATGCAATGTATCTTCTGCAACTTTAAAGGGACTTAGATCTGGATGACAGAAACATTGCTCTCAGATCCTGACTGTTCTCCCCATACAAATACTCTCTTGTCCTGATGTTATAAATACATATTTTAG
>VZRO01005790.1:557624-635095 GCA_013397915.1 Daphoenositta chrysoptera | reverse complement strand
TTCAGGATTCCCACCCACACCCTGACACTGAGGTCAGCAGGACGGGGAGGAGGATTAAACAGCTTGAGCACTTTGGGGTTCCTGACTTGAGGGAAATGATACCTCTTTATAAACTTATTTAAAAATTATACCTCTTTATATACTTATTAAAAAATGATACCTGTTTATACATTTCTATTTAGAGAGAGAAGACAGACAGGCTCCACTGGAGGTCAATGCCATTATTGCAGCTGTGAAGGACTGCAAACCTGTCCGTGCCAAGGAAATAATTCATTACTGAGCTAACAGACACCACCAAACCCAGGAATCCCTGCCTCATTCATTTGTCAGATTATTCAGCAAAGAAATGCAACTATTTTAGATCCCTACTGATATGGTAATAAACACAAACACGTTCCTTTCCAGTTCGTAACACTTCAGTGCAAAGAAAAGTGGAAAAGTGGGTCAAAACTGTCTTTTTATGTATCAATCAAATTCCAAGTAAATTAAAGCAGATTAATTAACAGGAAAGTCAGCAAAAAAAATTCCTATCCAAGTACTGGTAAGTAAATGCATTACTTTTCACATCACAGCATTTCAAACTGTAACAAAAAATGAATAAAAATACTTAATTCAAACTGCAGGGAAGCTAAAACCATTAACTAATACTTCTGAGTACCATGCAATTTTTTATCAGGAATTATTTCTTTCCTCCCTTAATTTGCCATCACTTGGCCACAATGAAAGCTGCTAAAACTGGAGTTTTCCTAAGGGAATTGCACTGGGAAATCTTTTAGTGAAGTTTTTGCAGCATCTTCTCATCTTTTTCTAGTCTGGGTAAATTTAGAAACATGTAGGAATGAAGGTGAATTTGTTTAAAGGTGAAATGCTGCTCTGCATTTTCACAAAACCTTGGTTTTTTAACCCTCTTCCAGTCAGGTATTTGAGTCAGGAGCTCAGGACCCACAGGCAGCAACTGCCAAGTGCAGTCTGACAATTAAAACCCAAGTACATCCATAAAACACTCAGGAATCTTGGAAGGGGTTATGTCTGGGTGGCAGCATGTTTTAGTATTTATTCTGTATTTGGTGAGCTAAACCAGCATCAGGAGCATTTAACCTTGGTTAAATGATTAATCCTCCTTTTCTGGAGGAAAACAACAAAGGACAACAAAAACAAATAAAAAAAGACAACAAAAATTCATCCATCTGGAGGTGGAGGTGTCTCAGGCACCCGATAAATTTAATTCCCATTTTCTGTCTTTCCTTCTGCATGTTATCCTATGCTTTCACTTCTCTCTGCACTCCACTGCTCTTTAATGTTTAGCTCTCTTTATTCAAGATATTGTAAAAAAANTATAAAGAAATTGAAAAAAAAAAAAAAAAAAAAATCACACACTTTGCAAAATTAACAAGAAACAAGATTGCATTCTTCAATGCTGAGCGATTTCTCAGCCCAGAGCTCATGAATCCATTTTGAATTATATTTTCTCCCCTCCACAAGACATACCATATTCAGCTCATTTAATTAAAATTTACTGAGTCATTATCCAAATCTTCTACATACTGAAAACGCAGAACTATTTAAAAATAAATTAAGAATACAAGCAACAGTGCCATCAAAATGAAACTCTCTCAGGCTTTACTAAAGCATTGTGGCCAGTACCTCAGTGAAACCCAAGTCCTCTGATGACAAGAAATTGAAGTATTTGTGCTTTACTTTTATTATTCAAATAGGAGTTTTCTTAAGACATATCAATTCTATCCATGCTGCTGCAAATGGAATTAAAATTAAGCTCCTTCTGTCTCCCCACCTCTCCCAGGTGTTGTCCACGCTGGACCTCCCTTGTGGGAGGAACTCTTTCCTCCCGTTTGCTGCAATTAAAAAAGAGGAAACCCTCCTCAACAACCTTCACTGGAAACGCAGCTAATGGCTGAAAAACGAACTGCTAATTTGAAACCCTTTCCTGAACTGCAGGAACTGTAGAACTGCAAGAAATTCCCGAATTGGGATTATCCACAGCAGACAGCAATGAACCCCAGGGTTTGCTGCATGAACCACACTCTGCTCTTCTCTGAAGGCCAGTTTACTTCATCTAGGTTAATTCAGGATTACTGCCTCGTTATTGTGCTTCCTCTGGAAGCCACTTCCAATATATTCTCAAAAACATCCACTCTGGGTGATATTTTGGAACAACCTGCACTTTGCAGAAGCTACAGCTGTAATTCATGTCCCTAAACCTAAGCAGGCAGCATCACCTATGTTCATTTTTGGAAACCGAGTGTTGCTTTCTTCAGCCTGGTACCATCACCCCCGATGAAACTGGGGGGTACTGGTTTGGAAGGGACACCCAAAGCAAGCAGTAAGCCCAGTTCTGACAGCCAGGCAGACAGAAAGCTCCCAGCAAGATGTAAATCCTGGCTGGAACTCTCCTCTCCTGGAGATGTGGGGCCCTGCGAGGTCCAGCAGCTTTGACTCTCGTGAATTGAACCCCCACAAGCTCCACCAAAAGAGGCAGGTTTGGGAAGGACACCCTTCTACTGTTTATGGAAATGGAATGGGGACTAAAGCTGGGAATCTTCCTAAATGGACAAAATCAGGTGCTACACATTTTTTGCACGTGCTTTACAAAAGCAGTCATAAAAATAAAACCGATTGAGAACCATCAAAAGGTAACAGGTTTCACATAAATTTTAGAGATCACTGTTTAATTTAATACATTCATATTTTTTAATTAAAGGCTAGAAGTATTAAATAACCAAGAAGTGCAGTTTTGAATGGGATTTTTCTCGCCTGCTTGCAGGCAGGCAGCCGGTGAGGCTGTTGGTACCATGTCCAGCTCTGCAACAACAGATGCCCCAACTTCTGCCAAATTGTCACATTTGACAACACTTAACACCAGAACACATGAAAACTCTTGTGAACAAAGAGCCAGGGCAAAGATGACAGTGCCCAAAGCTTCTGGGTACAAGGAGACAGCTCCAGCCTCGTGATGGAACAAATAAAGGTCTCCACTGCAGTCTCTCTAAGTTTTATCTATCTGGTAGCAACTTCTGTGCTTAAAAACTGCAGAACAAAAGCCCAGCGTGGTGTTTTACAGGAATATGACCAGAAAAAATTCTGTCTAATTTAGAAGCAGCTTCCTGATGCCACGTGAGCTGTGTACCAGCCAAGAGAGGAGCAGGGACACGTTCCTTAAATCACACCACCCTGCCACAGCAATCCTCCTTCCAGAACCACGTTTGGTTTCCTCAGTCTCACGTCTGGCCTGCTGGACCCTCCCTGCCCATGAATTCTCCTGCCAAGCACAGCGTGACACCAGAGTGTTCCAAAAGGAACACACACAGTCATCCTGTCCCCACTGCTCCCAGCAAACTGTGACTTCCCAGGGCTGCTCCTGTGACTGCAGTTGTGTCTAACTCAGACAGAAGGGCTGACCTGGGGCCTGAGTGAACCCCCAAAAAATAATTCTGGCTCCTCTGAGCGTGCACAGCCTGTCCTGACTGCAGCTGGAATGCCCAGGGTGCCACACTGACTCTGTTCATGTTAAATCAGACCTGGAACTATCTTAACCACACCTTTCCTCCAAGGGGCTTCTCTGCTGTCCCAGTTCACTCCCCGAAACTCCCAGTCTGTGTAAATGTAGAACAGAAAGCCTGGGAAGTCAGCAATCCCCAGCGTGGGAGATGCAAACCAGAGAGGTTCAGCCCTCTATTGTCTCTTTGTACAATTTACCCAGAACACTTGTGCAGTTTCAGTTTATGACTAATTCAATAATGCTTTAATGGTTATTGCTGGAAAAAAAAACCATTTACACGTTGTTGGGAATCAATAGCTGGGGGCACGGGTGAATCACAAACCCTCCCCTGAGAATCACATCCCCAAACACATCCACTGTCATGTAAACAATGATGACATCTGTTATCCCTGCTAAGATCAGAGCTGCTTGAAAAGAACCTGGAAGTGCATTTTCCTTTTCTTTTTGTGTTTCATCTGCTAATCCTGACCTCCCAATTAACTTTTCTTTCTTTTCTCAGCTGTATCATCACCATGGCTGTAACACACCTCATCTGCTTCCCTGCCAACATTTTCAGAGCATTTTGTTGAAGGCTTTCAGTACTTTTTTACAGGCTTTGCATTCCCAGTTTTCTATCAGCACCTGGTTCTCTCTAAATCAGGCCAAACTCTGCATTAAACTGAACCTAAGATCTGGCCCCTGACCTTAGAGAAAGCACTGCACTTGCACTCTCAGTGCTCTGATACCACCACAACAAAAAACAAGCAGAAAACCCCAGGCCAGCCAGACTTCAGAGAGACTTTACAGCTGTTTGGATCTACAGCTGACACTACTGCATAAAATGACACACAAAAGCTTCTTGTAAGATTAAAACAAATAAACCAACGTAACGTGATACCTTTCATTTTCGTGTAGCTGCTCACCTCCCTTCTTCCAGGAACATTTGGCCTTAGGGAAAGCTTTGGGTTTGCACTCAAAATCAACTGTGCTGCCTATCTGAACCTGGATCAGTTTCTTCATTGGACTCTTGGAAAAATCTGGAGCAGAAGCTAAAACAGAAGGGGTAGTAAGAGTGAAATAAAGCACTTTTAACGGTATTAATGATACTATTTAGCACTTACACAAGCACTTCTCAGATTCCAAACATAATTAACACCATTAATTAGCTCAGACAGATCTTCTACTGGACAATTAGGCATTTCTCCTCCTTATCCCTGTTATTTTGAACCTCATCCTGGTACCAAAGGTCTCAGCTGTGCAGGTGAGCACCCAACAAGGCAAGCACAGAAGATTGCAGAGACTGAATGAATCCAAGGAGTGTTCAGTACCTGCCCAACTGGATGCTCTGCTGAAAGGAGCAGATTTATTTAATAAATCTAATAAATATCACACCGAGAGTCTCATTAAACCTCAGGGAACCTGCAGGTTTCCAGTTCCATGTGACAGTGCATGTCAGATGACACGAAATGACACTGCAGCTCACTCTGAGTGAAGTTTTCATTATAGAACAGTTAAGAAAAGGCTCGTGGCTTCTCCCTGAAGTTACACTCGACTTAAGACAGGAAATTCAGTGTTTGAGGAGACCAAGGCTGAAGGAGCACATGCTGACCAACACCAGAAGGAACCAGGAACCTGTGTCCCCAAAACACAGCACAGAAACAGCACAGTTCTGACTTGGTGTGGGAGGGAGAAATGGCACAAGCGTGAGTGTCAGCCCCAGCCCCTGCTCCCCTCACTGTCCCTGCTCCAGAGCCCAGCCCAGGCTCCCCCCAAGCCCCCATCCCTGCTCCTCCCCTCGTGAATAATTTATCCTGTTCTGTTCTAAATGAATGATTGGCCTGAAAATCCTCCGGCAGCAGATGACTCAACTCCTCAGCTCTGCGGATAAAGACATCAGGTTGACAAAAGTGGTTCATTTCCATGACAGCAGCTGAGTGAGTTAAATCTGAGGTGCAATCCGAGGGGGCGTGGAGAGGGATAATGAGGTTTGTGTTTTAGTGAAAAAAGGAACATCTTACCTACAACCCTGAGCTCTGCACTCGAAGAGATGACACCATGTTTATTTTCAGCTATGCACTGGTATCTGCCAGAATCTGTCAGATTTAGATTTGATATTGTAAGTGCACCATTTTCAATTTGGGTCCTTCCCTGAATATTAAGAAAAATATCTTTATTGATGATATATTTCCTGTGAAAAATTTAAAGTAAGTAAGGAATATAAATAGGACAGCATAAATACAACGAATAGGGTAAATACAAAAGCATAATCATGAGAACAGTTCCAAAAGAAGTGACACAACAGCAACAGTGATCAGATATGGAGACCTGGCAATGCAAATAAATTCTTTAAACTTGCCCAGTTGCACCGAGGTTTGGCAGTCTCAAATGCCCTTTTATTTCTGCAGAAATATGGACAGAATCCTACCAGCCCCCTCAGACAGACCAGACTATCCAAACTGTGCAGATGGCACTGGCATTTCACTCTATTTAGAGATTTCACATGTGCCACTTGGTAATGAGCTCTTTCTAACACTGTGCAGGAAAAATTCCATCAGCCATTAAACCAAAGACACAAACTTAAGTGCCCTGGAGCCAGCAAAGCTACTCGAGGATCTGTCTGGGTCTTCTCTCCTTGCTTATTCTTGGGAAGCTCAATTACAGTGAGAGGTGACTGCTGTGAGTGGCAGGGCTGGTGAGAAAAGGAACCAGGGAGAAAGACAAAACCAAAGGAGCATCAGCTTTGGGAAAAAACCTCTGGGGAAAGCCAGAGACACAGGAAGGGAGAAAACCCCAAACTACCTGCCCAAAAGTATTTTCTAAGGGCTATTTTTTGGGTCTGGATGTGGCTTAGGAGCCCCAATGCAATCGCTCACTCCCTGCCTTTTGCCAAGGGCAGCACCCACAGCTGGCCCAAGCACAGGGGGACCCCAGGACAGCTCAGCTCCTTCCCTGACAGCTCCTGTCCCAGCTGAGTGCCAGGGGCTCATCCAGAGGGACAGAAAACAACCCCAAAGAGGAAAAAGCCTGAGTCTCCATGGCTTGATCTCCTCTCCAGCATCCCAGGGTGCTGCTCTCACACAAGATTTGTTTATGGAGAGGTGGAGCTGAGTGGAACAACCCCAACAGAGGTTTGTGAAGGAGACCCAGCACGGGGGATTTCTGCAGTCAGGGAGCAGAAGACACCTGAGCACTGCACACAGAGAGCTCCTCTGGTGTCTCCTCACTGCTGGTTCCCAAAGAGCTGCTCCTTCAGTATTTCCAGAGGAAGTCACCCTTCTAATCTGGCACCACACCAAAAGGCTGGACACCAACACCCCAGACTGGAGAAATGGGGAGACTGAATGATTCTGAGATATTTTTGTACTTCCTGAGGTAAAAAAAGCCCATTACCTCAGCAACTCTGTATGACACGGTAACAACGCTCTTAAATCACCCAGAGGAGATTCTGTGCTCCCTCATTTAACCTGTCCACAAAACAGCACCACTCCTTTCAGCCAGCACGGATGTAAGAAATGCCCTCCAGTGCTCCGCTCATTTTTCAGAACCATCCAGTGAATTCACCTGAGCAGTCACTTTCTTCCCCAAATGCCAGCGCTGAGCACAAGGCACTGGCCAAGGGCAAAATGCCTTCCTGCAAAAGTGCCTGCAGTTATTATTCCTGATAATCAGAATGGGGCTGTTTTCCCAAGAAGCAGTGAGGTTTAAAATCAGTAAGGGGTGTGTATCAGATCCTGTTCTGCATTTCTGACCTTTCACCTTCTAAGTTCAAACTCTTTTCCCTGTCCCCAAATTCATTACTTTAAATTAATTTACTATGACAACTGCATCAAAGCCAATATCTATGGTCTGTTGCTGTTCGTATTCCATTCTTTGCATCAAGTAGTGGTAAACCCATGAATCTGCAGGAGTTTTGTCAAGAAGTTGGAAAATATTTTCTTACTACCTTCAATGAAATGCCAGCTGCAAATCTATTAAAATAATTCAAGCTCTCCATCCCTTATTTATATTTCTTTATGTATAACGTTAATAAACTTCTTTCTCCAGTCATTCTTTACATGTTTCTTCCTCTGGTTCTATCGTTGCTTTTGAATCTGTTTTTAGCTGGAATATTTTGGTACAACCTAATTTGCTTTTGCAGCTTTTGAAGCATCATCAGGATGCTCTCGAAAAATACAAACCCAGTATCAAAGACTTCTCCTCTAACTCCATAACTTTTATGAATTCTCCTATTTGCATGAATACCGTTGGTTTTACACAGCACCACTTTTTCACACCACCACGTTACCTCCACTGCCAGCTGCTCTCCGTTCTTCAGCCACCTGTAGGATGGTTTGGGCTTCCCACTCGCTCGGCAGTCCCAGTACAAGGTGTCCTCCACAGCCACTTCCACGTCCTTTATGGGCTGGACCCAGTGAGGCTTTGCTGCAGGTAAAACACACAACAACAAAGGCCCTCACAAGTTATTGCTCCAGAGCAGAATCAAAGGGTTAATTGGCACAGAACTCATCAGTTTTCTGCCCAGACTGATCTGCACCAACAGAGCTTCCCACTGGTCCTGCTCCAAGCCCCCTAATGAAACAAGTAACTTATTATTCCTTTTATACGTTTTTATTATGAGCAGTAATGCAGAAGAAAATTGGGAGTGCAGATCACTAAAGCCAGACTAGTGAAACCAATATTAAAATCACTAATGATTAAACAACATCATTTTGCAATCGAGGCAAATGTAAGAGAAAGACATTAATGGCGAGACTGAAATTAAATAAGTGATGTGGCTAAATCATCAAATTAATGCTGAAGAGAATCCTTTAAGTCCTAAAAAAAAATAATGGTATGTCAGCCTTAGTGCTAAATACCATTTAAATTGTTTTCTAATGCAAGGCAGCACTTAACTGGATGAAAACATGGATATATGAGACTGTTTTTGAAAGCAGAAGTCTTGGCACAGAATTTGGGTAATGCAAACCAGTAGAAGAAAGTCCATAAAAATCACTATTTTTTAAGCCAAAATTTGATGCAATAATACCATACATCCTTCAGAATTACCCAAAATACAGTTAGAACTGTAAAAACATTTAAAACATCTGTTACAGCTTTCACAGGAAGGAGAAAGCTCACTTGGCAAATAAACATCAATGCGTGAAAGACAACAGTAGTTTATTCTTTTATTCCTTTAGTGCTATTTCACACAACAGCTCAATACTGTTTTATAGGTAATTTGTGAATTTTCTTTGAATTTATTTAATTTACTAGAAAGTTTATAATCTGAGTCTATGCTATTTCTCTAAGAAAAGATAAATTCTGGACGCTGCCTATGGAGAAAACAGATAGAGGAGTAGGATGAAACTTGGCTGCAAACTCTTAGCTGTGGGCAAAGATTTTTCCAGAGTCAATCTGCTTATCTTAAGTTAGTAATTCAGGAAAATATCTCAAGACACGAAAACAACCCTCACATGAAAACAAGTCCCCAGTGATGTAGTCCCTGGTGATGCAGGAAAACATTATTTAATATGTGAGTTTTGGAAGCACAGAAGGTCAGATTAATTCCCATTGAACTTCCCACTACAATGGAGTTCCACCAGCAATTAACCCAAGGAAATTAATGATCTGCCCGTGGCCATGAGGGAAGTGGGCACAGCTGAGAGCTGAACCTTCCCACTGCCCCAGGCACAGCACCACAGCCAGGTTTGGATGAGGGTTGGCATTAATTTCATTTTAAAAGACTCCTTGTTTCCTAACATGGAAATTCCCTCTCCATCCCAGGTTCTGCAATGCAGGGATAACATCTGAACATGACAGCACCAGGCTTTTATGATAATTATTAACTGATTTATTATTTATGTATCCATACTTAGGCTTAACTTCTTACAGAAGAACTTCCTAAAATGTATTCATTGAGATATTAACAACTGATAAATACTGGAATTCAACCAAGTAAAACACTCTGATACTACTTGTTTGTTTTTTTTTCCCACATCCCCATGACTTTCACTGATTTGGGGATAATTTATTTTTTACACCCTCTTTATCAAGGTGACCTGCAAAAGACAAGATAACCTGATCTTTGGGTCACGTGAATGCACTATTTCACTGGTATTAACTGTAATTAAATCCTCAAAGTTCATGTTACAACACTGGAGTTCAAGACAGAGCCATTGATTTATCTCACATTGTCACTGGGAATATTTATTTTTACCTTTTTTCCTTCTTCCTATTAAATTGTATTTTCTGACTTGGAGTGTCTCACTGGTTTGTTTTCAAACCTTGACAATGCCATAAATCTTGTTTTAGGACTCTGTGTCAGGCAGTCTCCACAGGAAGGTTTCCCAAGTTCCCACACAATACAATAAAGCAGAAATGCACAGGACAGCTTCCCAAGGCACAGGGTGAGAAATTCCTGGTGCTTGTCCATCCACAAGAGAGTGCTGATGGAGACTTCAGTGATTTCCTTGAGGAAGGCTCTTTTTCTCTTCGAATTACTGATGGAGGTGTCCAGCAGGAAGAAAAAGACCCTTTTCAATCTGTCTTTGAAAAAGAACGATTTGACCAACCAGCTCAAAATTGAAAAGGCAGCTCAACAGGGGCAATTCCAGCTGGGAATACTCTGACTCCTGGCCAGGGTGAAGGTGGTGCATGTGCAGACAGAAGGTCAGGGACCAGCAGCTCTGATACTGCTCTGATCCTCTGACACCCTCTCAAAACAGGAGCGGGACTCGCCAAGCCCAGCACTGCCCAGGACACTGAAGGTTGAATAAACAGCTCTATTCCTCCCAAGGTCTTGTCACTGCCAGGCAAATTTTACTGCCCGAAATACCTGATTCCACCAGCTGTGCTCCTGAAGGAAGACTTGGTGACAAAGCCTCGTTCTCTCCTGGAACTACTGCACAGCTTGGTGTGGAACATGGATGTTCCTGAGGAGAGGGGAAGGAGTCGCTCCTCCCTCCTAAAGCAAGGAATAGGCAAGCAGGCAGCACATCCTTGCTGAGATTAAAAAAAAAAAATAGACATTGTCCTGTAAGCTAAGGTTGGAAGTTAATTTTAATGGAGTTCACAGCGCAGGGTTTGAGACTGTGACAGGAATCCGTATTTTGGGATAATATTAGGAATTCTTTGGAACTTGCTGTGCATTCTTCATGAAAGATTCATCTGGAGCTCCCCCAGGACGAAATGCTTGTAGGTAAGTGATTTTCTGAAGCAGGTTAGCCGTCAGCTCCATGGCCAGTCACTTGGAAAAGCACCAGCCTGGATTTTGCTTCAGTTGTTTTAGCCTAAAATATTCCTTGCAGTACTCCAGGTCCCAGAGGCAAGGAGAGAACAAGTGTGTAACTTCATACAAAGTATCCCAGGGAGAGGCCTCTCTCATCTTTTTCTGGTGGTTGTGATGACCCTTCTCTTCCAGCCAGCTGGGCCTGCAGGAAACAACTGTTGCTTCACTACACTCCAGGCCTTCCCTGCAGGCCAAAAGGGAAGGAAGAACCATTTATTCACACTTTTACAAAATCCTTTGTGACGTTCTGGGGGCGGATGTGAACGAAGACCAACTGCAGTGATGCTCCTGGAAGCCGTGGCTGAAGAAGTGACACTTTTCACAGGCTGGGGTGGGGTCTGTAAATTATTTGTGGACTAACCATGCATGATGCATCAAAACACAGGTTTTTATGTGTGATTTCCTTCAGAGCGAGAGAATCCAACAAAAATCTCTCTTGAATTCTGTAAGCCAGAGGAACAGAATGAAGGGAAGGCAGAACTTCAGGGCCGTGACTTCCAGGGATTCTGTGCTCTGCTGGGAGCCAAAGCCTCTGGGGAGCTGTTCCAGAAGAGTCCCAAACTGGGATTCACACGAGATGCTGCTGCTTACACCCCTGCTTTTACTCTGACATCACCACTATGAAAGCTGGGCTGGAAATCTCTGAAACACCTTCGGGGAGTCAGCGGTTGGGCAAGAAATCAGAGCCGAAAGGAACTTCCCAGAGGAAGCAGCTGTGAAACAAACGGGGGAAAAACCCACCTGGAAAGTGTAACCTGCAGGTTTCCAGGCAGCCTGTCCAAAGTCAGGCTCTGACACTCACACTGCTGCCTGCAGCAGGGATGAACCCTGATTTCAGCTCAAAACTCCAGGGAACTTCAAGCAGGAATAACTTGTGTTCTGATAAAACAGCTGGGCCTAGAGAAGCAGCTGAAAATGTCCATTTTTTTGACTCCCATTCAAAAATAAAAAACGCCCTAGAGCAACAGTTAATTCTAAATCATTGGGGAAAGCTTTACTATGTAAAAGAAGAACTATTTGTCTGTTCAGCAAGAAAATGATATTATTAGACAGCATTAACAATTAAACTCCAGGCTGATCAAACTCAGCAGCTCATTGGTATTGTTTAGTCATTTATGGCTTTGTTGTCGATGTTTTGAAGACATCTCTAAGCACAAGACAGAGTCAGGCCATCAGATAAAACCTTTAAGCAGAGAGGCTCTTCCTCATACACAAATAACACAGTTTCAGTTTAATTTTGCTGGTAGATTATTAAAAAGAACCCCAAAATATACCAGTATTCCTGATACAATAAAAAATAGATGTAGATTCAAAGTATTCCTGGGGGATTTTGTCTTTGTCATCACACACCAGCACTGCAGAGCAAAAGAACAGCAACAGAATTTCCTTCTCTCTGTCAAACATTTTACCTTGGTACTGTCAAGCAGGACTTCTGGGTATATCAGCACGGGCTAATTAAGAATATATTTTCATCAATTATAGTTTAAATTAATTGCTTTACATATCTTTACCATGCTTCATGTTTGATTGCATCCTAAACCACAAAAATGTTTGTCTTTCATCTCCTTGCATTCTTCCCTGCCATGAACCATCTCCATGGATTCTTTTCTTTTCCATTATCTCTATATGGGAAGCTAAAAGCGATGACAAACCAACACACTAATAAAGGGAAAGCAAATTATTTATATATTCAGGTTCTACATTCAATCAAAGTTGGATAATCTTGTCCTATTTTTAGCACAATCTGAACTCCCCTGAGTAGAAAACTGGCATTTAACAAATGTTGGAACTGTAAAAAGGACAAAAAACTGAACATTTGATGTCAGGCTTTTCTTGATAAAGTCCTTCAGGAGAAAAAAGGAAGATTAATAGTCTGTGAGTATTGCAATGAAAGAACCCAGAATATCTGGTTTAGAATATCTATTTTAATTATCAACATCAACTGTGGGTTTAGAGCTATATTTAAACCACACCATAGTTACAATAAAACAGACTCTTTCAGTTTTTTTCAGGAGAAGAGTTACAGATGTGACAGATTTATAGGAATTCCTGAGAAACCAACTATGGACAGAGTAAAACCGAGCCTGTGTTCAAGTGCTGTGTGGATTCAAGGCTATAATTCATTCTTGGCTGAAGAGGCAGAACAGCACAGAAAAGTTAAGTGCTGGGGGTTTTAACCAAGCAACTTATGCTCTGGAAAACCTGATTTTCAGATTTCAAACTTTCCAGTTTCAGCTCATGAAACAAATCAGAATAGGAGTGTTTCACTTCCTAGCAGAGCAATGAATGTTTCAAGCTTCTGTCTAGGACCTTATGTTACATTTAGAAAGAACCCTTGAAGTCTGCACAGAAAGAAAAACCTTTTTTTCAGGCTCATGAAAAACTTTTGTCAATATTTTTTCCCCCTACAGATTTACTTTTTACATTATTTCACTATGACAACCTGAAAAACGTTAACCCCAATTCTTCTCATACTGGTTTTTTTTTGCGTCAGGCAGAAACATGCTTTGTTCTGCCAAGAGGAAAATTAATGTTGTCACTAGCGAAATAAAAAGACATTTGTCCTTCTGTAACGTTTATATTTTTCTATATTTGATAAGCAGACACGCCTCAAACTTCTACCAGTGAAGTGTTTTAACAGCAGCCAACATTCCCTAACAACACTGGATTTGTGGATTTTTGACAGCATTGGTACTTTCTGGCAGATGGGTGGTTTTTTACTCTACGTCTTCAGTATATTGAATTAGTTTCCCCCAAATCCTCATCTGCTTTTAGAGCAACTTCCTTAAATATTGATCTTTTATTGGAAGACTGAGTGGGATATGGTCATATTTCTTTACCAGACAGATTTCTGGGCTTTGGCATCAGATGAGGTGGCAATCCGTCAGAAGATATTATAGTTTTATAATTATTATATTTATTATTATTATATAATTATTTATAATTATTAGTTCATTATTATAGTTTTCGTTACAGAACATCATCAATCTACAAAAAAGAATTAAAATCCTTCAAAAGATCAGAAAGAGTTAAATTATCTTATCCTGAATCCCGGCTTGTTGGAATTCTAACTGCAACAACAAAGCAAGGACCAAAATAAGAAAGATTACTTAAATCTATTTAATTCTGCAGAATGAGTTCCACGGAGCAGAACAAATGAAATGAACAGTTGGAGTGCCATTACTGCCATTACAGGTCTCATTATTCTTTTTAAGACAAACATCCATATTAGGGATGGCTCTACCACGGCCGACCCTGCCATGAACCATTGAACTCTCATACACTCCTGGAATATGAACCTGAGGGTTCAGATCCCTGCCTAGGCTGGCAATGAAAATGTTCACGCTGATTCAGGTGTTACAGAACTGCAGCTGGGTTGCTTTTATTGATTAGCAACGTCCTTTATTGCAGCTCTGTGGCCTCTTAATGAGCACAGCAGAACTCGGGCAGCAGGGCAGATACCCCAGGAATGGCCAGCGTTGGAATTACAAGGACTGATGAACAAATCTTCTGGTTTGAATGGCCAGCGTTGGAATTACAAGGACTGATGAACAAATCTTCTGGTTTAGGTGTAATTTACACTGATGTATCTCACAACTGCCCCCATTTAACACTGGCATAGGAACGCTGAGCCAAACTGATGGACAAACCTCAACTTTGGAAATTTCAAGCAGCAAGTGAGGTCTAAATGCTAAATGTGGAATGGCAGAGGACACTGGCAGGTGAAGCAGCTTGGATTTATTGCCCCGTGTTAATCATAGAATTTCTCACAAAGTCATAATTACAATTAGTGCTTGGACAATTCATGTTGCTTCACATGCCCTGTCCAACCAGACCTTGAACTTTCCAGTGACAGGGAATTCATTCAGTGTAAATATTAATTTGGAATTTATTTCTTTATTTAAATATTAATTTGGAAGTTAGAGAAATCTCTTTTCCTTCCTCCTCAAAAATCTGTTGTGCCTTAAACTAGAATCTTCACGGACCAAAATCTCTGTGTGTTCCACCAACCAGCAGCTGCCCGTGGAGAAGGAGTAAAGAACTTTCTCCCAGCTGCAGAGGGACTGTGCTCTGTGCCTTTATACAACTAAAACCCCATCTCCTTGCTCAAATATTCCTACATGAGGGAAACATTCCAAGGCAGAGTCAGAAACACTGTTTAAATTGCCACTGAAGTAAAGAAAATTATATTTGCTGAGATCTGGCTTTAACAAAAATTGTCAATTACCACTTTGTTGCAAATCACTCTCGCTTTACACCACCACCAGTGTGCTTTCATTTCACTCTATAGCCTTAAATGCACAAGAGACTGCCTTTTTTCCAGCTATAAAATTTCATATGATTTCATTTCCTCTACTGGATTATATCCTCCCATTTATTTACTCATTTAAAAATAAAATTGGCTGTTTTGAAAGCACAGGATTGAGAATATCCATCAGTAATCTTTCCACAAAGCAAGACAAAATTTGTACTTCTCATAAATGTGAGGCCTAAATGATCCCCCAAATAAATCCAATTGACTGAAAATTGAAGGTTTCACCAATGGACCAAGAAGAAGTGTTTTAAAAAAAAAAAGTCTTTCCATCACAGAAAGAACCAGGCACAAGCACACTCTGCTTTACTCTCAGCAACCCTGGTGAGCTTTAAGCCATTTCTTAGAGATCTTACCAAGAAACTGGTGCAGAATTTCTCATTTTCTGGGAGCACTTCAAATGCCACGTGTTTTTAAGCCCAAATGCCTGATGGAACTGCAGAAGCTGGAAATTCCAGAGCAGCCCAGAGCAGTTTGTGTTTTGTGTGTGAAGGAAGGTGGGAGAGGGAGAGCAGAGGATTCCTACCATAGTAAGTGAGGCGTCCTCTTGCAATGTTCTTTCCCCTGGAATTTTCGGTGATACATTCATAGAGCCCTGCGTCCTCCTGTTGGAAATTAGGGATTTCAATCATGCCATTGGATTTCCTCAGCTTTATTTTGCTTGGAAACGGCAGCCCGTCAGTTCTTCTCCAGTTAATCTGAGGCACAGGGCTAAAGAGAGAGTAATGAGATTTTAAACAGTTTTTGCTTAAAGTCCTTGATTGTCATAATGAGATACTTAAAGCAAAGGAAATTCAGCAGTGACTTAGGGGCTGTGCTAAAAGCAGTAACCACACTGTACATGACAGATGGTCAGACACTCTGGCACCTGATTTGCATTCACTGCTGATTCCTACATTGCATTTATGGTACCAAATTTGTCAGGAGTAACTCTGTGAACGCCCAGTAATCGCAAAATTTCTTGTAAATCAGCACTGGCCTCCCCTGAGGACGGGTGAGGTTTACCAGTGGCTTCCATGGAGGGAGAATCCAGGCAAGTCTTTTGAAATTGCCATCCTCCAGCAGCCTTTTATTCTCTGATTTGCAAACTTTCCCTCCCATCAGCAGGGAGCCAAAGCAATCGTGTGTGATCAAGTTATCAATCTGATATGGGCACCTGACAAAGCTGCCTGCAAACAAACCACACACTGGTGAGTAAATACATTTACAGAAACAGAAATGCATTCTCAGATCATCTGTGAAAGAGGAAAGATAATCAGCTGTGAGTGAAGCATCATTCAGAGGAGGAATGCATTTTAATCTTTATTTTGGCTATAAAGGAACAACAATATTATGAAAGCATCAAGTACATTTAAGAGGAAAATTCAAGCAATATTGTCACAGACTTGAACACCATTTCCTTGCACAGAGAAAAGAGACTTAGTTCAAAAGTCATATGCAAATCCACGCTGAATCTACTCAAGTTAATTTGAAATGAAATGTAAATTCCTGTGCTGCCAACATACACATTTTACAGAAAATCAAATACACATTAAACAAAATCAAAATACATTCCAAGACTCTTTGCACTCTTATTTCAGGGCAGGAGCTGTGATGACCGAAATCAGGTCTTTGGAAAACACCAGAACAACTGCCAGAACCCCCCATCGCTCTCACAGGGGAACCCCAAGGTGCTTCCATTTCCAGTGAAGATGAAAACTTACTTTCCTAGGGCAAAGCATTCCAGCTTCACAGTGGAGCCTTTGGCTGCTGGGAGCGTCTCAGGGAACTGAACTTCTATTTTGGGCTCGTATTCTCCCATCACACCTATAGGAAACAATTGAGGAGGTCAGTTTTTGAAGGTGATTTTTAAAGGCTTTTTTCCCCTCTCTTTTGCATTACATCCCATCAAATTCAAAATCAAATTTGCTTCCCTCACACTCCGCTTATAAAGGGAAGCACAGCCAAAGCAGGGACAGAGTGAGGAAGAGAGCACACAACAGAGTTTATCTCTGTAGGACTCAACGAGTGTTTGGACAACACACGAGAATTCACGGTGTAAGAACCAAAACCTCTGGCTGAGGGCTGGAATTATCCCTGGTTCCCGGGGATTCCCTGGCCCCGGTGTTAGCCTAGAAACACATAATCACTGGGTGATTCTATGCAATTGCTTTTATTTGAAGAGCTCTGGGAATCAGGGGTACAGACAAACCCAAATCTGACTCCGACATGGATTCGAGATGGATACATTTTATACCCTTTCCTTACATAACTGTTGTATAATCATATGTTAATCATTAACTTGATCTTGTTCTATTGTGTGCATTGTTTTCACCCAAGCAGGAGTTTAAGCCCTGTCCCCACAACATTTCTCACGATCGTTGTTCCTTTCTCGCGATTCTTGTTGTGATCGATCAATTAATTATTTTTACATCTATTTACTAAACAATCATTGCATTTAACTTCATCATCTACTATACAGGTGGGCACACAGATGTAGGTTCACATGATTTTAGCAAAGACAATGCCCATTCCTGTTCTCAAGGCCTACTTTTGCAGCATTCACGCTGGGCAAGGGCTTTGCCTGCCAGGTGGAGAAGTGCAAAGACGTTCATTGCACAGCTCAGGGTACCTAAATACCAGTGCACAAACAGGATAGAACCTCATAGAAACAGGGAGATCAAATCCCAGGATTCCACCCAGTCACCTGGAGCATTCCCTAGATATCACCTATTATGGGAAGGTGTAAATAATCCCATATAAGGCCACTACCCACAATCTTCCCGGGCCATTGCTCAAGAAGGTCACTGATCCATGGTCCTCTTTTCCAGCCCATCTCAGGTGCCCTGGAAGTGTTTCCATGGTTACCAGCGGGCCTGGGGAAGATGTTTTTGTGGGCCTTCAGGCCTGCTCTGCTAGAACACCCATGGTGGAACCCAACACACTTCAGCCACCGCGATTTTAGGAACATTTTAGCCCCGTGCTGCCCCCGGGGCGGCCGTACCGTCGGTGCGCAGCACCAGCGGCGTGGGCGAGCCCAGCACGGGGCCGGGGCTGGCCGGGCTGGTCACCACGCAGCTGTAGTTGCCCACGTCCGAGGGCTCCACCTTGGCGATGTACAGGTGCCCCGTCTCCTGGGACACGAAGCGCCGGCTGTCCTCCTGCACGAACGACGGGTATTCGTTGAAGATCCACGCAAACGACAAGTCTGGGTGGGGAAAAACGCAAGAAAACCGGTTTTTTTCAGTTTTATTTCTTCCGAGATCAGGTTATTACTGGGTTTTACAGCACTGTGTTATATACAATGCTTTTTGTGCAACAGAGCCAACAACTGAGAAAAATGGATTTTAAAAAGTACCAGAAACTAGCAAAAAATCCGATTTTTTTTTTCACCAAATCCCCATCTCCTCCGGCAGAAGGAAAAAGGCGAAAGAAATCCAGACTGTTAGGGGTTTTGTTTCAATCTCCTTTTTTTTTTTGAAATTTAATATGCATGGAAATAGGAGCAGACAGCAAAACCAAGACCAAACTTTGCTAAAATGGAAAGATTATTCATTCAGTAGTTACTGAACTGCTCAGTCAGATGCTCAGCAGGTAGAAACAGGACAGGAGTATCCATGTGATAAGAATGTCAGAAGAAGGCTGAATTCCCAGTAAGGCTCATCACACAGCAAAACTATTTTTTCATACAAAAATCCACAAACTTCATTAAGAAAATTTCTGTAAGGTATGGCAAAGTAGCCCTCGTTACCATTCATTAGGATTATTTGAAAGGAAAAAAAAAAAACCCCATCCCTCAAAAGATAAATGAAGAAATTTGGCGAAAAATCCACTAAATTTGTTTTGTTTTCTAAGCATCACTGCAAGCTTAGTGTGTCCAATTTTAATTGGCAAAAGCCCCTTCCTGTGCGAGGCCACGTGTTTGTCTCATTCATTTCCTACAGGATCAAAGGAAATAAATTTTTAATGCTGTTCCAGGCAAGGAATAATTTTTCACCCACGTGCCACTTATGTGGAGATTACAGCTTCTGGAAGCGCTAATTAGTGCCGATTACAGCTTGATTGACCTCTCTCAGTGTTACAGGGTCTGCAGGGCCTGCAGTGGCACTGCCCCCACGAAATGGAGATCAGCCCTTCCTGCAGAGCTTTAATTTGAAGGTGCACAAATTTGGGTGCAGCAGGAAATGGAAAGGTGGCACTTCCTGAACCCTCAACGCCTCCCCAGGCTGCCAAAGCCAACAGGACAATTTCACACAGGGTAAGCGACTCTGCAGGTGAGAAAAACACTCAATAAATGAAATTATTAAAATATTTTCGGGCTGCCTAATGCACAAAGGGCATCAAACGAAACGGCTGATCATTAAACTGCTTTTAATTTTCTTCTATCAATATTTAAACCTCTTCCATTAAGGTAATTTCGCAGCAGAGGCGTGTGCCAACCATCAACAGGCCCAGGACTCTGCTCGGGAGTTGAACTTCCGTCATATTTAGAAATATTTGTTGTCAGAAACAGACAGGACCAAAAGGAGGAAAAGACCTGTAAGATCATCACCCCTGTGGACCTGCAGCATCTCCTCAGGAGCAACAACGGCTTTCACCACAATTCCTTCCTCCAGAACTCAGAGGTGCAGTTGATTTATGGAAAGGGAGGCCAGCAGGGATTGGCAGGAAACAATGGGGGAATTAGTGCAGTGGGAAGCACCGAATCACTTAAATAAAGAAAAAAGAGAGTACACCCGAGGAGTCTGAAGGGAACTGCGACCTCTCAGAGAGTGAGGAGTGTATGGTCCTTCTAAGTGGGAAAGGTGAGAAAAGAGAGGAGAGCTCTTTCTGCAGAAGAGCTGGGTGGAGAGAGCGATCACAGGGCTGAGGGAGAGGCTGCACACCAAGTTAGGCACCCAAAAACCCATTTCCAGCTCTACACCAAACCCAGACACCCACAAGACACAGCAGTGGGTGACACCAGGCTTTACTGTTCTGGTATTTATTGAGCTACTTGTGTTTCCGTGCTCTAAATATTATTTTATGCTTAATAGAAAGAAAACAAAAAGCATGTCCAAAACAGTGCATGGGGATAGAGAGAGCTGGAAAATAAGCAGCTTCATTTCATTCCTATGATATCAGGTTAAGTCAAGAGCAAAGCCACTGCAATCAGTCCCTGGGATTCTGGAAGCCGTGCAAAGCGTGTTCACTTTAATTGGCTCCTCCCACAGCCTATGAATAAACACTCCTGGAAACCTAATTCCCCATTCAACACATATTTTCATTGACTCTCTTGAAAAAAAACCAGGGTGTTTCTTTCCCTGTGCCCCACCACCACTACCTCATTTTATATTTATTGTCCTTGACAAAATTGTATTCTTATTTTCCAAAATAAATAAAAAAGAAAAAAAAAAATCATATTAAACAACTTGTGGTGTGATTTATTATGTTTACACCATTTGCCTGTTGCTGATCTTAGGGCACCTCCAGGGACACAAACTCACTCCCTTTCTGTCAATTACAAGTTTTCAGTTGATTTTCTGTTATAAATGGAAGTAATATGTCTCTCCTGGGCTTCCTCCGAGTTCTAAGCCTTTGCTTTCCGATGCATTTTTTCCTTATTTGGTGACCATACATGGATAAGGTATTGGAAATTACAGTTATTACTCAATTTTTATTTGTTTACTACGTCTTGGTTGGCGGCTTCTCTTTATTTTGCATTATTTGATTATTATTTACAGTGCAGTCTCCAACACACTCAGCATGTTCACACTGTTCCGGGCCTTTTGTGCACCTAAGTGCTCAATTAAAAAATGCTTATAAAATTACCTGCCATTTTTAAACCTGAATTCGTTATGAAAGTCAACGACTAAATCACCATGGCCTTTGAGGTTTACCAGGGTCATTTCCTGCCACTTATGAACCTTAAAAAACCTCCAATTACTGTTGCTAAAGGAACACAATGGGGTAAAACACACACATTTACTGGTTTTTAACGGTGTTCAAAGTCAAGCCTTAAGTTCAGGCACATCCTTTTGAAAATATGGCTTTAAATTATATTACACATTTCTTTTAAGTGAGACTGCAACGCATCACTGGGAGATCCTTTACAGAACCAGGGTGATTTTACTTCTTGTAAAGAGAATTTAAGTGACAACAGCAGTGGTGGAAATCCAAAACTGTAATAAATTCAGGAACTTGGCCAAGCAGAAATTTTTTGGGGAAAAAGGCACATGGACCTATGATCCAAAGAAAAAGGACAATTCATAAAGTTCATTTTATCCACTATTTGCATAAATAATGTCAGCTCTTGCTCCTTGTCTTCTTGGCCATCATTGCTCTACACCTGCTTAATATTTACCTGCCAGCCCCAAAATTCACACCTAAATGAGACTTCTAAAATAGCCCCAAGGAAAATATTCTTCTGAAACAGATTTAAAATGTTCAAATCTGACTGGATTTGAATTAATCAAGCGGGTGTTTCCACAAATAAACCTGATAACAAATGAAAATTCTTGCTTTGGGGTGCATGGAGCTGACTGAACAATACTTAGAGGTTAAAAAAAGACCCCAAAAATCAAAAAAAACCAACCAAACAGAAAAAACCAACCACCAAAACATAAAGAAGTTTCATGTCAATCACTGATACCCAAACCCTAATTATTTCATGCACTTCTCCAGTTCTGATTTTACAATATTATATTCTGTAGCAGAGACACAAGGGGAAGCTGAAATATCCTGGTATTCTGTGTGTCCAACTGGCTCTCTGCCTATCCCACAGGATGGCAGGGGGCTCCTGGAAAACTGTTTGCAAGAAAGCAATCAGACAGAATCGAGCAGTGACAGAAACTGCAATTAAAACACGGAAATTTGCAGCAAACAGCTATTTTGGATGATCTACCTTAGGTTAAAAATAATGAAAAAGCCACACTGATTTTGAGAGGATAATAACAGACTCCATAATTAAGGTAGAAACCAATTAGTTCATCTTTTGGCCCAATTTCAGCTCAAACTGTGATGAAATGGCAGAAAAGGGAGCAAAGTCTCTTGTTTGGGTGAGCATCACTCGGAGGGAGGGAGGAGCTCTGAGAGCTCACCCTGAGCGTTCAGGTTGGGTTTTGTGGGACAATCACTCCCAAAAACGTCCATTTATCACCCCTGCTGCAGCTCTGCCTGTCTGCACAGGAACCCCTGGGGAAGTGCAAACAAATTACTCCAAAGCAGGAAATTAAGTGCAAACAAATTACTTAAAAGCAGGAAATTAATTAATTAATGAGGAAAAAGTGCGTTAAGGTCCCAGAGGATGCTCTTGGGTGCAAACTGTCCTCACCTCCCTGCAGGCAAATCCTTGGATTACCCTGCTGTGGGATTGGGATTACGGAATGTGAGTGCCCCCAGGGGGATAATCTGTTTTAATTTACATAAATTACCTTCAAACTTCTCCTCAACACTTTTCCTTTCTTAACTGGGCCAACTTCCCTCCACTCAGTTCACCACCTTGAACACCCCCTGGGCAAGCCCCCAGCACCAGCTGCTCCTGGTAATCCTTTCCCTGTGCCATAAAACAAGTCACATCTCCCTCATTCCTTCTGGCAAACGTTAAAGGTTGCTTTCCAATAAAAACCTTCTGCACTGGAGGCGTAGGACAAGGTGTTTATGTGCCCCCATAACGTACGTGTAAACTGGAGCTTCAAATGTCACGAGGTGCCACTGGAGGAATGGCATCGTTTTGGCAATGAAAAACCAGTTTAGGGTTTTATTTGAGGTAAATTTTATGTAATTTCACCGGTTTAGGGTCTATTCTTGCACACATTCAATGGCCAGAAATTAAAAGCTATCCTAGGTATGTCCAGCTGGGAAAAACAAACCAAACCAACTCAAATGTGTGCATTTCCAAGGGGGATCCTGGGCTGCTGGCATCCAAGTAATTCTGTCACTGATAATGAAAAAGTCTTTAGCTGCAGTCACACACCAGAGAACAAACTGTGGGTTGGTAGTTTACTTTTCGTTAATGTTCTCTCTATAAAAATAATGACAATTAGAAAACCTTTATAGCAGGGCTTGAGTTGTGACTCCAGGAGTAAGGTGAGACAGTGATGATCTGGATAAAATAGGTGCAGGGTTTCCTCAACCATTCAAATTTCACCTGAATTCTGCAGAATAACTCTTTTAGCTGAATTTTTCTTTATAAAAAATGTAAATTGCAGGATGGGAATGCAAGTCCAGCTACAAAAAGTGAAAAATGTATTCCGAGAAATTAATTTTATTCCAGAGTATAATGGCAACACTCTGATTTGAAACTAATGTATAACATTAATTGTTTTGGCATAAAAGGTGAATTATTTTATAGCTACAATATACCAGATCAATTTTCAGCCTGCTGTGCAGGTAATCAGGCGTGCAACTTCTGTGTATGGAACAGCCCAGAACAATGAGAGCAGCGTGAGACACTCACACAATATCTTACCATTTCAATCTACTCATTTAATGAGAATATTGAAATGTTTCAGCTGAAGTTGCAAGGCTCCTACTTCAGGCTAAAACCTAATTTTCATTTTTAAATGGAAGAGGGTAAGAGTCCACTTGTTTTTCTGATTTTGGAATGAGCTCCAGAGTTTGATGTAAAAACAGATGCAATTCTTCAAACGTGGTAAATTGTATTTTTCTCTGCTGTCCCCCAGCACAGGCACAGAAGTGGCCAGGAGGGAAGTGCCCACACGGATCTGTCACCTGAGCTCAGCTGCCACAGGGGTGTCAAACAGCCCTAAAGGTCACTTGTTCCCTACACTTCGTCACTGCTGGAGCTTTCTAAGTCCTAAAAAGAAACGCTCTGCACTGGAATTAAAGCCCCAACATTTCTGAGCTCATCCTTGGCAAACAGCTGTTCCAGAGTGGCTCTGATCTCTTCATTAACTCCGAGCCCCTGACGGTGAGGGCAGCTCCAGGGAGCACATTCCCTGCAGAATTCCCCAGGTGCTCCTGGGGGCTCCCAGGGAAGCCCAGATGTCAATGAGAGTCTGACAAAACCCCTCTGCAGTGGTTGGGTTCTGCTGCTGAGTAAAAATCCCCATTTCGCTCCCCTGAGCTGTGCAGGAGGGAGATGGATTGGCCTCTCTTGATCACATTTCTGCACTAATTGTTCCAGACCTGCTGTGTCATTCCATGTCCTGGCTCTGAGCACACTGCTCCCACTCTGGAAGCAGGCAGAGGAGTAAAAAAGTGCTTTAGGAAGCAGAATGTAAATACATCCCCATTAGCCATATCCATTTCAAGTGACAAATTGTGCTTTTAATCGCCTCCCTAGAACTTTACATTTAATTGCTGAGAGCATTTCCAGAACTCTGTTGTGCTTTTTCGAAAGCTGGGAAGTATTTTAAATTGCTTCCTGCCTATAATAATTTTGAGGATAAAAAGGGTATAGTTAGTTTATTGCTGAATTAAAATAAATCTGATTTCTTGTGAATGTTAAATATTAGGGGCATAAACTAAGGGAAACTAGTGGAAATACCCAGGAGTCAATTTTTAAAGTAAAGCACCAATATTTATACATGGAAGCTGTAATTAGTGACACTTTCATTTGGTACTCTTGCATTCTTTTAGGAGAAGGTGCTTGATAAAACCCATGTGAAAAACAAAAATTCCTCTCAGCACTCTTGTTCCGAGTGCTGGGATCAGCTGGGACTGTGTGCTGGGACTGCAGCCATCTCCCTCCTGCCTCTCCCTAATCAATTATCCTGTTTCCTAAGAAAAAACCAAATATTTTAGTAGAGAAGATAATAAAGAGCTGGAGGAGAAATACCCCACAGTCACAATTTAGGGATAAAAATAAACTTGGTGGAGAGCCAAACACAGTTATTTTCTCCAATTTTCTCCTCTTTTCCCCAAGGCACAACTGAGATACCTGGGACCGGGTAACTGAAAAGGTTCAACCTGAATTTTTTTCTTGCAATTTGGTTCTTCCTAATCTACCTCTCCCTCTTCCTTTGTATCTCCCCATTCTTCCAAGAGAGACCCCACAATGGAACACGGAGTTAGAGTTCTGTCAGATGTTGGGGTAAGAAACTGCTAAAAGCTCAGTAATAAACCTCAGTGTCAGCTTAAAAACGATAAGGTAACTGAGGATGGAGCAGAAATATATAAATAAGATATATTAATTTTAGCCTGGATTACCTCAGCCTGGAACACAGGTTTATCAAAAGAAAAAAGGTGCTTCAGAAAGGCTGCATTTGAAAAAGTGCATAGCAGAGTGTCTCTGCAGCATTGGTTTGGTAGTGGTGGTGAAAATAACTGGAGCCAGGAATCACTGGGAAATCCAGCTGGGAACAATGTATTATTTTCCCTCATCTGGACAAATGCAAGCGTCTCTCAGGTACCATTTGATTTCAAACTGTCAGCTGAAATTTGTGCAGATGATGATGATGACACCAGCAGGACCATTGAAAAATATGTTTTTAAATAAAAATGCCATTTCTCCTTGGCAGATTGAAAGAGCACAGGAACACTATGGAATCATTTTTAAGGCCACTGCTCTTACAATATTCAAGGTACCACTCTCCTTGAAATACATTCTTGTGCAAAACCCTCTGCAGGTGTGATTTACTGCTTGTGTCATCCACAACCTGCAACAGAGGCAGGGAGCAAAGGTGCAAACCCAGGATGGTTTTCACCTCCTGAAACGGGAGTTAGGATTTGATATGAGGAAAAAATTCTTTGCCATGAGGGTGGTGAGCCCTGGCACAGGGTGCCCAGAGCAGCTGTGGCTGCCCCTGGATCCCTGGCAGTGCCCAAGGCCAGGCTGGACATTGGGGCTGGAGCAGCCTGGGACAGTGGGAGGTGTCCCTGCCATGGCAGGGGTGGAATCAGTTCTTTAAAGTCTCTTCCAACCCAAACCTTTCCACAATACACTGATGTGCAGTAGGAAAGAAATCATATTCTGGAGTTCCACCTATTTAACTTTGCTTTGCTTTAAAGGGATGAAATGTTTCCAAAGCCAAATATGTACAATTAATTCAACTTACAGTTCCCTGAAAAACAGCACGTTGCAGAAGAGAAGTCATCAGAGCATCCAAATATTTCTGGCATCTGAGACTCTTCCCATGCCATGTTATTCATGAAGCAGAGCCCTGCTGGAACTTGCAGGTCTCCAAATGGCAATACAAGAGACACGAGCAAAAATTTGCAAGTCTAAACACTCGTTTGGAACAGACAGGACATTATTCAGTGAAGGATTTGTCACAGCAAACACTGAGCAATAAATTGGGATCTATTTTTCCATGATCTAATATTATTTCCTATCAGCATGTCACAGCTCTGACACAATATGCTGTGAGCTGAATTGATCCCTGTCCTTCAAATCCAGCCTCATTTATGGACTGAGCCTACATTTATATTTTATGATATGAAGAGGGAGGGCATGGTCTTTTTGCTTTATCCATGTAGGAACATCCCTGCCATATTGCATGAAACAGGAACACAGAGCACACAAGGCTAATTAGGAATTTAAGACAAGCAGAATTTCCTTGCAATTTCCAAGCGACAGCTCATCAGCTCCACAAAATTCCTGTTTTTTAAGTTCTCCTGGGTTATGGTCACATTCCCCATAGGAATAATACAGCAGGAAGCACACCAACTTAAAACTAATCTCGAGTTTTTCCAGGCAAACCAAATTTTGTTGCAATGTTCAAATAACCATCAAGCAAATCTTCACTTGTACCATTAAAAACCATCCTTTTCTCCGTGTCTAAAACAGCTTTAAACCACCCCAGATAACATAAAAGAACTATGCCTCATTGCCTCCTCCCCTCTCGAAGAGCAGAAATACCTCATAAATCCAAAATCAATGCCAGATGAGGGAAAAGCGACTGTACTAAACAAATATAAATCACAACATATAGAAACAGAAATAGCAGCTGAAGACAAGCTACACAATAATCACAATACAGTGCAGTAGTAACAGGAGGTAAAACCCTAGAGGAACTTGCAGATCTGCTTTACTGAGGGCTTTGTCACTCGTTAGATACCAATTCTGGAACAAAATCAATAGCAGAGAAAAATCATTTTTAGATCTCCATATGTCTAGCCTTTTCCATTCTTGGCAGAATGGGCAAAAATTAGCATCACATGAATGTTTTTTAACCAGCTGCACATTAACTGTGTCCAACATTAAGTTTTGGATATTGAGATGTTTGTTGGATCGACAGCCCTTTAAAATCAGTAAAGACATTACAGTAACAGTAAAAAGTCCAAATAGCTGTAGAGATTTCAGTGCAATTTAAAGGTTGTAACAACTGGAAAAGTAGCAGGAGAACTACATAAATTCATTTTTGATGTTATTTTACCTTTTGAGTGTGTGGGTGAGATGATTTACTGGTTTTCTGTGGCAAAAAAGGGTATTTTAACAGGTTCCAACAACAGAATGAAAAGATCCAGAAGTATGGCCATGCAGAACGATGACAGATGACCATCTTAATTATCCAAACATCACTGTTCAATTACGACACAACTTAGAATATTTAACATAAAACCAGGCTGGACCAGAGAAATATTTGGGGGGGAAAGTCTTCACCCTCAAAGCCAGTCATTTACCAAATCTTCCACTCAGCAAACCCCAAAGAAGACTGCTAAAAAAGGGGAAATTTACTTCATTTCCAGAACGGGGAAAGGTGGTAACTCTAAATAAAGTATTGGAGTGGTTTGTGATTCCTAAATGGAGTTTCATTGTTGGTTTAAATGCTGGTTGTCCACACCCCAGAGGAGCTGGAACTGCACACTCCAAAAGGACAAAACCACTGCTAACTGCAGGAATAATTTGCTCCCCGTTGAAAAGGGACATTCACATGACTTATGTAAATATCTGTGCCTAAGATAAGCAAGGACAAAAATATGATAAATTGTAGAAAGGGAGCAATTTTCTTTTTCCATGCTATGAACTGGCGTTTCTTTGGGGATGAGCACTGGTTTCTATTGTGACTGGAATGCTCTACAGGGAGCAATAATCGCTATTTAATCAAGTCTGTTCTTGCAAACTCCTTACAGAGAATGCAAGAAATAAGTGCAATTAAGTTAGCCAGATCTTAGAAACTGCTCAACACGCCAGAAAACAAAAGCAGAGTATTTTGGGGGCTAGAGAGGGAGAGGAAACAAGCGAGTGGAGAAGGCTTTAAGAATTAGCAGCGTGTGGAATTATCTGATAGCTCAGCGCAATAAATACAGAATCAAAGTGGAAAAAAAAAGTCAGATCACTGATCTGGAAAGGGCTGAACATCCCTCAGGCCAGGTCAGCTGTTCCTAAACCATTCCTGCTCCTCTTAACAAACTACTTCTGCTTTCTGGCTGGATGTTTTATCCCAGACTGCCCGCCCTGTCAGACCCGGGGCCCGGCGTGCTCGATGTCACCCTGCTACAGCTTTATTTCAGAGAGGAAAGGAGGAGCAGGATTTATTTATTTCCACCTTGCTCCACGTGTCCTGAAAACTTTACCAGTTAATCCCCCAAGTCTCGGACAAAGCCAAGGATCTGAAATAATTCTGGTGCCATTCTCAATCCCGCTTGGTAATTCTGGGAGCGCTCAGCTCTGTTTCTTGCATGAGTACCACAATTAGCGTGGGGGTGTCAACCATCTCCCATCTGCTGCCTGCAAAGGAATTCTCACCTCTTCCAACCACTGTTCTCAGCAGCATGAGCATGTTTGGCATCACCTCCTGTTCCACACCTCCAACTGCAGCCCTGCCAGAGTCAGGCAGAGCTGCCTCAGCTTGGCCATCACCTCTGGGTGTAAACCCACACACAGGACACAGCTGTAAGCACAGCTGGGGCAAAGTCAGACTTTGGGCTGCATCTAGAAGCAAAATTCAATCATTCTAATTCTTAGAGATAGCTGGGAGAATGACCCATTTTCTCAGCTGCTGAAAGACAAAGCTGTTGTAAGGCTATAAAGATGATTTAAGAGTATGTATCAGTTTAGAAGGAAAAAAATTCTGCAAGCTCAGACAGTTGTAAAATTGCCACTTTATGGCTGTGTCTGCTTGGACTCTGCCAAATTTATGAGGCCACAATACCTATATTATTGAATATAATGTCTAGCTTCTACTACCTTGTCCTTGCAATCAAAGCTAATGTTCAACATCACAGCCCTTCGATAATGACGCTACATATCAATTAAAAACAATAAAACCAGTTATTTTCAGATATGACTTGAGGCTCAACAGCAATTAGTCAAAGACTGAAGACGCAGAATGAGGGATGAAATGTACTTGCAACTTCTGGTCCACCAAGAATCCGTCTCTCCACTTTTCTCACCCCAGAGTACAGCAGTGGGTTAAATTACAGAGCATCGTGGCATCCCACCACGGAGGGGCTTGGCTGCAGGAACACAGGCAGACACCAGCAATGGCACAGACAACAGCCTGCAACTCTCTGCAACTGCCTGCTCACAGGGAGAACTGCATTCATCGAGGCTCAGCAAGTGTGAAATTGGGCAGAATGTTAACTCCAGCAGATACTCCATTAATTACAGGAAATACCATAAAAATCAGACACATTAAGTGCACAGAAATTACCAGGAACTAGAAAGGCATTGCAAGATAAAAGTAAATCCTCTTAAATACTTCCCTCCCCCTCCTTTGTTTTTGGTTTCAGAACCCCAGATTCTGCTCTTTTCTGCTCGGTGGCATTCCCAGGGATCCTGCCCAGCCCCCCAGCCCCCAGCCCGGGGGTCCCTTACCTCCTGCCCGGGGGGGAGTCCCACAGAGCAGCACGACGCCCTGGCCCTCCCGCACCGACACCGCGCTCCTCATCTTCGTCCTGGGGCTCTCCACATCTGCAGGGAAACAGAGCAGAGCCGGCCATCAGCAAACTGGGACATCACCAGGAGCTGCACATCCTCCCAGCCCGGCTCCGAGCACCAGGGAAACCCAGCAGTGCCGGGGAAAGGCTGCCCAGCACCAGGGAGGAGGACGGAACCAGGGCTAATTTTGTTCTTCTGCCTGGCTTCTGCCAGCCTGATTTTGATAACCAAAATGGAGCCGGTGAGCGGGACTTAAAAATAGGTCCTGAAGCCACTGTTTCTTTGGAAATGAAGACTATGATGAAAGCATCAAGATCCTCCTGAGCTCCCTTATCCAAATGTAAAATAGCGTTAATAAAAGCTATTCAGAAAACAGACATGGATCTTTCCCAAGAGAAGAGAACCTCCTGGACCATGTTCCTGCAGGAGAATCCCCTGGAGCATCCCCTGGACCATGTTCCTGAAGGAGAATCCCCTGGAGCATCACTAAGGCAGAGCTTTGCACCTCACTGTGCTGACCCAGTGCTCTGCTCTGACTGGCCTCAGGTCTTTGGGATTATTTTAAGCTGTGTAAGGATCACAGGATAGCCTGAGGTGGAAGGGATCCACGAGGATTATTGAGTCCATCTCTGGCCTTGCACAGGATACCCCAAAAATCACACACAGCACTGTCCAGACACTTCTTGGGGGGGAAAATTGCTTCAGAGTATCCATAAATGCAAATATTTTATCATAAATTTATGCTGGTTTTGCCTCTAGTTGGTGAGTCAAGACCCAAGAAAGTAGGGCCTCATTACACCCTCAAACTAAACTAAGCTAAATATAACATGCCATACAAACCAAGATCAAAGTCCTACACTAACAAGGGCTTTTCCATAAATAAACCATATATTTTCCCGTAACAGAACAGAAGGCAATTTTAAAAAAACCCCATATTTGTTTATAACCTTGTATAGGATACTAAACTAACACAGTCTTTAAATAAGGCTGTCTTTATAACCAAGCATAATAGGAGTAGCGAGTTGACCAACAGTAGCTATTTCCCTAAAATACAGCATTTTTTATTTCTGCAAAGCAACAGCTGTTACAGTGAGAACATTGAATAAGAGCGATTAGAATTTCAATGCTTCCTTTAAAAAAATGCTGCAGCATGAGAGCGTTGTACAGTCCTTGGTTAGTGCACATGAAGTTCACAGGAATGTTTCTTAGGGCTGTTTTCAGCTTTCCAAGTGAATTTCCAGGCAGGTGTCCTCAGAATAAACTCAGATCCTTTTGCTGGACATGATGTAGAAGTCACATACAACCCCAGCCAAACTGATTTCACTCAGAGATCAACACAGCACAGCCTTAAATTATTATTTCAGGCCTTTAAAGCATCTTACTCTTTCCCCCATAACATTGTACATCCATCAGCTGCCCCAACACCATTCCCCAGAGTCATGGAAGGAGAAACCAGGAGCTGACAGCTCCTCAGAGAACACACACTGCTCTGTTTCAGGATGAATCACACCAAAACGATTAGTATTTTACATATAAAATTAATTTAGACCACATTTTGCCCTCTTACATCACAACCATCACAAGCCTTAAATTTTAAGTAATACAATTTCCATAACTAAAATGGGTTTTCAAGCCCATGTGTTCATTTATCACAACCACAGACCTTCAGAACCTTCCTTGTCTTTGTGCTGTCCAACAAATCGTGTGGGCAGGATGGATTGGGCTGGGAGCAGCCTGGGAAGGGATGTGGGTGTGCTGAAGGGTTGGGAGGGCACATCCTCATCATCCCACAGGTACCCGCTGAGGACACACCACAGCTCTGCAGTTTGATCTGCTGCAGAGCTGTAAAAACTGGAATTATTCACCCCTGATTGCAGGTGAAGGCTGTTGTCACAGAAAGTTTTTGGGGAAACAAGAAGCAACACAAATCTACCCAAAAATGGAGAATACGAGCCACGCTACAATAAAAGAATAATTTTTCACAAATGAGCTGGAAGCTCCCCATCCCACCTTCTAGAGCAGCTCCAGTACCAGACTCATCCCACACATACAAAATACCATCACTTAATTTCTCTCTAAACTTCTGTATTCTCTTTACAAGTTGTCTGGCACGGCTTTGAACAGAATGAAAAACCAACCCACAGAACAGGAGCAGGGTTCTCCATTAGCATCACCCAGGGAAGTCCCAAACTCTGACCCCGGAGAGCACTGGCTGCTTATGAACACGGTGCTGCTCTGATTTCCAGCAGTTTCTGCAGCATATTCAGAGGACTGAAGGTCAAAGCCAGGCATGTTTGGAAGTGCATCAAGAGTGATTGTTTATCCTTGGGCTTCTTTGTCAGGTTTTTGTTTGGTTTTTTTTAATAAAGCCACTATCCCAAGCACAATAACACCAGGGAGCTGAGCTGTATCTTCTAACAAAACTCGTTGTGAACTCATTGGGAAGGGACATTAAGTCCTCAGAAAACGGGCAGGGTAAAAAGAATACCTTAAAAGGTGGACTAATAATGGCAAAGCTTGTTTGTTTGTACAGCCTGAATTGTATCCCTGAAATCAGAGGCTCTTAGCCCGCTGAAATGCCTCAATAGATAAAATATAACTGGAAACAAAGAGCAGAGATCAGGACAGAAGATGGTTTGGAGGAGCAGTGAGTCAGAACAGGCCTCGCTTTTCAGCACCCATGGGATGACAATATCCCATTGTTCAGTCAAAGAAAAGGGCAGGAACACACCATGTATTTCTGCATTTTATCTGCTGGGCTAAGGACTGGCTTATTCATCATCAGATTTTTAAAACTCCCTCAAACTGGTCACCAAACTGAAGTACTTTAATTAGTTTCTCTTGCCTTAATCTCTTCACTTCTTCCTTGCATTTATTACACCTCACTTCTAATTTCCTTTCATCTGAAATGCAACTATTCATGGACAAAATGAACAACTGAATTACTTAACCCTACCAGGCAAAGGCTCTAATCCTGCCACTGAAAATATTTTGGTAAAAGTGTTACAAAAATCCTGATTACAGGGAAAAAAAAAATCCAACATAAAAACCAGTCTAGAACTGTAATTTGCAAATTAAATGCTTTCATTGCCTGTTTATAGTTTTCCATATAGAAGAAAATTTAAAATTAGCAACTGAGGCTTTCTGACTCCTGAAACAGCATTTTCTTCTCCTTTCCCCTGTTAATACATGTATTTGCCTCATTGCTTTAGTACCAAGTACATAAAGTGGTATCAGTTGAAATACACATGGCATGGCAATAAAATGGAGAAAAAAACCTGCAATTCAGCTTTGTGGAAAAGCCTTTGATTCTGCCCAAAGTGGGAACAACAAAATGAGTTCCCACCCATACAAAAAGGATAAGAAAACTGCATATTCCACTGGGTTCTCTCCTTCTGTTTAATAAGCCAAGTTTTCAAGCACTGAGACTTAAAATTGCTCAGAAAGATTCAAAAATATGGAGCAACAGTAATGTGAGTATCAAACCTGGAAAACAGCTACTTTATACATCAGAAACAGCAGCATTTAAACACTCCTGGGATATCCTGGACAATTAAAAGACATGGATTTGTGGATTCCTGAGGGAAAACACGACCTGAAGCATCTCTGTAAGGTAAATGAGACTGAAAACAGTGACTTTTTATAAAAAATAAACATGAACTCATCTGCAGAGCCCGCTGACCTCGCTCACTGCCCCACCTCCCAGATGGCTCTGGTTTCTGGGATCTCGTGTCATCAAAAAGGGATGAGGCAAAATCACATCAAGTACTACAGCCATGCCTTGGGAAGACACAGAACATCGTGCTATGAAAAATTCAGGGAATTTCTGATGACAAAGCTGCTCCACACACACAACTGCTGGCTTGTGGCAATGCTGAGTTATGTCATATTTTGTCAAGAAACCTGTGTGATATTTCACCCCCAGACACCAGTTCTGTACACAGGAACTTCGTAAGATTTGCAGACACTGCTAGAAATTACACCAAATCCTATTTATTTTTTTTTTTTTAGTAACATACAGAACACATTCACTGTGAGCAGGATTCAGTTTTCCAACTGTTTTTTTTTAAAATTCAGGTTTCCAACTCCTAGTCCAGCATCACCCAAGCATCTCATTACACTTATATCAATTGCTCTTTATTGTCAACAAATGTTTATTAGCAATTCTACCATGTTTTGAAAACTGAAGAACAAGGATTCAAGCTCTACAAACATAATTGTCCCTTAATAGCCATGAAAATATTTATTGTATTGTTTCATCAGACTCATTGTTATTCAGAGGAGCAGAACTTGTTAAACATACTTTAGGTGTAATTCTGTACTGGTAGGATGTTCAAGTGCTTAAATGAGTCTGACAACCAAATCTAAGCTGTTTTCTTGAGTAGGTAATTCTGAAGTGGGGACTCTGTTTGATGTCAGCCCATAATGAAGCACTAATTCACAGCCCACTCGCCCTGGTAGAAGTCACTTTATTAAAAAGAATGGAAATTCCACTCTCTCAGCTCTTAAGGGCAATAACAGCCTCAGCACGCTGTAATAGCTATGTTGGTAATGAGAACTTCTGCAGAAAACAGAGTAACACCGATTTGTTTCTTTAAAAAGAAAAAACAAACACAAACAACAACAAAACCCAACAAACTTCACCACCAGCCCCTAATTCACCCATCTGCATGAGCAACCCTTCTTCCCCACTGCCCTAAACCCCAAAATTGGCTATACCCAAGGCATTGCTGCGATGATGAATTTTGTATTTCTTTAGACAGACACCCAAAACTGAATGTACACTTTGCATAATTAATTCTCACTGGGATATTTGGGATACATGGCCTGTTAACCCCAACACTCTGCCTTGGAAACACCACACCAGGGCTGCACACGAGCCAGTGAAAAACCTCCTGCTGCCTTCCCAGGGCCTGATCCAGCCTGGGAGAATCACACGGAGCTAGGACGGAGGGATGAGACCAAAAATTATCTCTGTAATCAATTTCTGCTGGGCAGAGAGAGAGAGAGGATAAAAATATTCACAGTGCAGGAGTGAGCATTGCTCAGAGCAGGCAGAGTGGGGGTGATTTGTCACTCGAGGATTCAGAGGAACCATCTCCAGGGTTTCACTTGGTCAGGCTGCTGCTACAGGGAAATCACAGAACCCCACAACAACCTCTCCAAAATCAATTTCTGCTGTGAAACACGGCTGAACTTGCATTTTCCGGGGCAGCAGGAAGGTCCCAGCACTGGGGTGACACCCACACACCCTGCAGGGTGTTTTTAAACCCTCACTGCAGGAACAGGAGCAGCTCTGGCCCCACCAGTGTCATCACTTCTCCACCCAGAGACCCTCCCTGTGCCCCCAAGGGACAGGGCAAGCAGAACAACCTCCCACCCTCAAGGCTCATTTTACACCCAAAATGCTACTCAGACAAAAAAAAATGCTACTCAAACTCAGACAATTTCTGAGTTTGACACCTTGCCCCCATCTCTGCTGACACCAGCAGAGCCCATCTGAGTGCACCCACAGAAATACTGCAATAAACATAATAATAAAATAAAATAGAACACAGCACACCTCAGTGCAGAGAGCAGGGCAGTGAACAGACCCTGCAGGTTGTTTCCAGCCCGTGAAATGCTGAATATCTCACAGGACAGTCCTGCTGGCATGAACAGGCTGCTTGTCGTGGTTGGAAAGCTGGCTAAGCACCAAGCCCCACAAAATCTGGTATTTACATAACGGGAAATAAAGAATATTGAGGAAAACTATGAGGCAAACCAGGTTCAAACTTAAACAGTTGCTGTATAAAGAAAAGTTTATTGCTAACAGAATTAAAAGTAAAAAAAAAGAAATAATAAGAAATTAAAGCAAAAGCACACTCCCCTCTCTTCCAGCACTCCCTGCTCCTTTTACCCAACTCACACAAAGGATAACAAAACATGGGATTTTGGTCAGTATTGCAATTCTTAAAAGTCTCTCCAACCCCCTACACTGCTGGAGCCAGGTGCAGTGAACAACCAGCCAACAGCACCAAAAAACCTCACAAATCTTTGAAACTCTTCCCCTTCCCTTGAACCAACTTGAGGTGCAGCAAAAAATGAGACAGGAAAAAATTAAATTAAATGGAAGCAGAATAACTCAAAAGTCTGTGATATACAAACACAACCAAGAAAAGCTAAAAATAAATTGGCACAAATGCATCAGAGTGTGGTGAACAGGAGATGCCAGCATGGGAAGAGGTAGAAGAGTTTGCAAGAATGAGGGGAAAGATGGACAGAGAGGGAGGGATGAGGTGATTTTGTGGGCTGTGTGCAATTGAGGAAAGAGACCAGAGACCACAGAGGAAAAAAAAAAAAAAGCAGTAAAAGAATATTAATAGCATAAAAGTTGAGTCAACATCCGATAAGCAAGGAGTATTTTTTTTTTTTTAAACACACTTTTCACTGGCAAAAATGCACTGAAAGAACTGGGAAAAAACCCAACCAAACCCTACCAGCGTTACTAGGGAAATGCATGTTTTGAAAGAAAAATGTTCTCCAATAGGTATTTCCAAAAATATGCCTTTCATAAATTTGTATTATCTGGGAATTACCACTCAACTCCAGGCAAACACAGCACTGAACAAAGCAATTCAGGCAATTTGAGAAATACCTCAGGAGGGAAGGATGTTTGCTCAAGGAAATTATCCTACAGTCAGCTTCTCAGATGCAACACAGATTTTTTTTTTCCCCCTAACACTTTCCCAAAACAAACCCTAAGAACATCCTGACAGTCTACTAAGCACCAGCCCTCGTAACCACAAAGCAGGTTTAGTGCTGAGGAACACCAGGCTATTCAGATTTTTATAGTTAAACAGATGGTTAAAGCCCTGCCAGATCTAGCTCTAATTATCTGAAGGTTTGTTTATTTATTAAATATGCAGCAGTGTTCCCAAAAAGCCTTTCCTGAATAAATAAATCAATGAAAACCATTCTACAACAGCTCAATTTTAAAGCACTGGGAACACGATGATGACAATGGGATTTTTTTTTCCCTGCCACTGACTCCAGCCCTGGGTGTTTCCAGAGATGGCGCCTTCCACAGACACATGGACAGATCCTGCCCCAAATATTACAAAATATTTCATCACCAGAAAGGATTTCTGGGATCTGGGTGACCAGGATCTGTCATTCCCTCATCTCACCAGGTATGGAGCAGCTGGCACAGACCCCTGCTTTGACTGGGGCCATGTGGCCAGAACAGATGTGACAGATGTGACAGTGACAATCAGCAGACACAGCAGCTGGAGGAGTGTCCTGCTCTCCACACCCACCAACCAGCGAGTCAGCAGAAAAATCCAATGTTCACAGAATTGTTGTGTTCTCATCAAAATGTGTGGCCTTACCCGAGCTGAGCAAAATAATAGGAAATATTTTGTTGTATGTGCCATGAAACAAGTCATCCCCCATCCCTGAGCCACGGCAGTGGAATAATGTGCCAGGAGTAAGAGACCCAACCTTAACCCACTGCTCACCCTGCCAGAATCACCCTGGGCCATTTTCCATCCCAAAATCAGCTGGGCTTTACCTTCAGCTCCAGCTGCTGCCCAGTATTTTTAACTGGACATGGTAAACAATAATGGACTTTTATTTCTTGTATTTATTTTAATAATTCTCCTGGTTGCTGTTTCTCAACCTCAGGTATGTTATGCCTCAACTCTTTAATAAAAGAAATATAAGGGAACCTGGAGAAGGTGACTATTTCTACATAACTGAGTTCAACAACCCACTTGAAGAAGCTGTAGAGAGGATGAAGTGCAAGGATAGATTAATACTGTAACCAAAATAATATTTACAGAGGAATTTAGAAGAAATTAAAACTTTTAATTCTGTTACTGAAGCGAAGATAAAAAAGACAGAGGCAGAAATAAAAGTAATCCATTTTCAGAGCACATTTGCCTGGCTCATGCAGAGGAAGAACAGTTATTTCACTGTATTAACTACTCACATCACAATTTGAAGGAAGAGGTGGGCGAATTTTCCCGTTTGACAAATAAAGCACCTCACACTCAGTATCCTGAGTACAGCACTCGGGAGTGACATTAATTGCTCCTGGGAAATTCAAACCCCCCATTTCTGAATCAGGGATATAAAATGTGCTCTTCCCTGTGCTCCACTCCAGGATCTGAGTGAGCAGAGTGAGCGCCAGGATGTCACCACAGCATCAAACAGGTTCTGGAAAATTGCTGCAAACATTTATGACTATAAATCTCTCGGGTTACTTGCTGGGATTAGACTACATTAACAGGCTCAGAAGGACAGCAGAGATAAGAAAAATGATCTATTCCTATCCCAGCACTGTACAGCAACACTGAAGTTGTAGCTTAATGGATGTTCAGGAGCACATCAAAGCAAACCAGAGGAGATTTTGTTCACTTCCTTCACAAGACGTGGCTAAAGCAGATGGTCTGGAGTTATTTCCTTACAGACTTCAGGGAACAGGAATGCAGTGAAAGGCATTTCTTACCCTGATGTCATTTGCAGCTGACAAGCAAAACGGGTATTTTCTGTGGCAGATAAGGCAGAAAAAATGAAAGAAACTCAGTGTTACTGTGATGTGGACAGAGGAGATGTTTAAAACAATAATAATTTACTGGGCTCACAGAAAAATGTGAACATTAAAATGACAACTTTATCTCTAGGAGACAGGCCATGGAAGAGTCCATGAGGCAGAATCATTTCTTCAGTGCTGCAGATGAAATCCAAATGATGAGGTTTCCCAGTGAAGTCACATCTCCAACCTGTGCACAAGCACGAGCTGTTGATTAATTAATTAATGAAAAGCAGAAAACCACTGCATAACCCAATTCAGTATTGCGCCAATATATTACTCTCTAGTCCCTAATAAAATCAAAAGAACACATTGAGGCTGCAAACTCAATTATTTGGAGGTAGAAAATGCCACATTAAGGTTGCCTAAGACAACAAGTATTGGCAGAGGAACAAACCAAAGGCCCCATCAGAGAGGTTTCAGCACCAACAGCTGAGGGTTCACACCAGAGCTCTCTGCTCTTAGAGAAGCCCCTTTCCTGTCTTACCTGGAAACCTCTTTGGTGCTGCTGAGTGTGTTTAATTAGTTTTCAAGAGCCTGAGTGCTCCGTGGAAGGTGAGAAGTTATTCTGCAGGGCGAGCTCTGGCTCCCTGCTCCTGGAGGGATGTCGGGGAAACCAGAGGAGCAGTGGCCACTTGGAGTTGCTCCAACACGCAGAGCCGGGCCCGTGGCTGCTGCTCTGCTGCTCTGCAGTTGTGCAAACAACTCCTCACACTCGTGCTTCCCACCAGCAGCTCCCAGCACCTGCAAAGGCTCCTCGGCGTGGGGCGAAGGGGTTTGGGCGCAGCTCCGGGAGGTGCCGAAAGCGGCTCTCTGCAGGATGCTCGCGCTTCCCTGCCCAGCCCGTTGTCACTGCAGCCCATCCTGGTGGCATTTCCCAGGCAGGGCAGACACAAAGGCTGCAGCCAGACGGACCCAAGCTGGAAGGAGAAGCCCAGGGCAGCTGCCAAGTGGGGAAGGGCAAACACAGGGGTCACGCAGCAAAACTGTGATACCCGTGAGACCAACACGGAGCATCTCAGCTCCTCCTCATCTCTCAGCAGAGACAGACACGAATAACCTCTGGCACAGAATATTTTCTCCAATCCAAGTACTGCAAGCAGTACCTTTCATCCCACCAAAGCACTGCTCCTGCCAGTGACAAGCCCTGGCTGGCCAGCCCGACCAGGGTGACAAATTCCACCCGCTGCAACCAAGCCCAAATTCCACCTGCTCTGTCACCCATCCACTTCTGCCCCTCACAGCCTCTCTAAAACCACAACAGCCTTTTCAGGACGTGTGCTAGAGCTTCAGCCTGGTTACAAAACCTCTCTTTCAATATTAATCATTGCTCTGACCCAGATGTAATACAGAGACATTTAAAACCCAATCAGTATAATCCCCACGCAGATAACAAATCCCATGTTTTGCTTTATGAAGGCAGGAACAATAATCGTTACACAATTAAACAAAGGGGTAAATAGATGACAAAACTGCATTTGGCCTGGCTCAGACCGAATTGGGATCTGATACTGCAGCGTCTGGAGGAAGAGCAGGAGACCCCTGCAAGCGTGACTTGGAATAAATTAAATTAATTACACACAAAGCAATGATTTGTGGTAAGAACTCGCTACCTCGATGCACTCGGTCACCTTCTACAGTGACAGATCAATGGCACTCGGGGTGTGTGGTACACCAGGACCACGCTGTGCCCACGTGCCTGGCATTCAGCTGGGAGCAGAGCAGCCCTTTCCCAGCCTCTCCAGACACTGGGATGGGAGAAACCAACTCTACCCTTGCCGTGGAGTCAGTAACTACCAGAGTCTGGAAGGATGTTTAGGTCCCACAAGGTTAGAAACAAAGATCAGACCTGCAAGCACAAGACAAGTTGATTTTTTTTTTTTTTCCCACTAAAGAAGGATTTATTGTGAGGCAAAAAGTTTTCTTGAAGAAATAAGACAGTAATTCCACTGAATCCCTCTCAGGAAAGATAGGGGAAAAATAAGGGATGGATAAGATGCAATTGGCTTAAAGAGATGCCAAAGTTACTTTTAAATGGAAGCAAAAAAGAGTTACACAGAAAGATGAAAGAGTAAGTAAGAGCAGCATGTCTTATTAAGAGCTGAAGTTATGAAATACTAAGGAGAAAAATGCTACATTTTGCTAACCAAAGCAGCATAAAAATTCTTCTGAAAAGAATCTGAAATAAAATCAGGAAGAGAGATGTAGTAAGAAATCAGAGGTTCAAAACCAGCTGAATGCAAAGGAGTGTTAACAACAGATAAGGAAATGCAAACTAGTACTGTTAATACCAGATTATTAAAAATCAAAAGCATCATATCACACACTCATTTGATACCCGGGGAAGCCTCTGGCAAATCACAGACAGGAGTTCAGCCAGCAGAGGAGAAGCTGTGGCAGTGCAGGACCAGCCTCTACACCCAATAAATCACTGGCTCATTTGATTTTTTAACTTAATTAGCGGCTAAAATAGCAGTAGGTACAGTAGAGGCAATCAATGCAATCGCAAGCCATTAGCTGTGACAATGACAGTGAGTTCATCAAGGGAACCTGCTGGGGCTGGAATGATGTCCCCAGGCTCATTTCTGACCCTCCTCTCCCGGCTCTCATTCCCAAAATCAGGAGTGGCTGTGACCACAGGCTGCAGGGCACTGACCCTGCAGGCGTTCCCTGCGAGCTGAGAGGGTGAATGGGGGTTTCTGGAATGGTTCCACTTGTAAATGACAAATGGCTGTGGACAAAACACTGGTTCACACTCAAGTGGTTCTCACACATCATTAATATTTAAACCTGGCTTAGCTTGTTTTGGGTAAAGATGTTTTGACTCAGTTATTTCCATTTCAGAAAAACATCTGTATAACATTGTCGTGAAAAGCTGTAGAAATAAGAAGGGCTAAGGAAACAAATGAAGGCATTTGAAACACAAGTGGTAATGAGAGCTTCTACCCAACCCGTGAGTTCATCTTCCCAGTCTGCTCCATCCCCAAGAGCCAGTCCAAACAGATTATCCAGGAGCACTCTATTTTTTTGCTCTTCTTGCAGCAAGAGAGCAAAAAGAGAACCCAGGGATCATCTGAGCACATTAACCTCCCTGGAAGAGAAGGGAATGAGACAGGATCTTTAGAGAATTGCATTCTGTCTGCCTCCGCAGTAACGGCATTACACTTGAATGAAAGCAAAATTATGTGGAAGACTGTTAGTTTACTGAGGGGTCAAAGAGATGACAGCTGTGGCAAACCTTTAATATGCCATGATGGACCAATGTGCACATCCCTCAGTGGATGAATAAATGTGGCTGAGCAAGGGATTACACCTGAGCAAGCAACGGCATAGATTAATAAATTCACCATCAGACCATTCAACAACAGAGGCTGCAGGAGTGGAAAAAAAGCAACTCCTGAGAAATACCTGAGTTCTGCTACTGCATTTATAGAAACAAATACAATCCCAGTGTTGCTGAGGAGAGTTTAATAGATTGAGACGTGTACATAAGGAGAAAACCCCCAAAACACAGGGGGACCTCGGGTCTTTTTGTTGGTATCTGAGCAGAATTGTTACGTGACAGATGCTCCATGTGCAGACTGATCCCCAGCTTAAGCCAAATTGCTCCTTGCAGGGTGATGTAATCCTCAAAAGTGTATCGTTAACTACAATTTAATAAAAAGTCATGGGCTGAAAAAATACAGTTTCATAAAAAAAAGAGAGAGGATGTCTCGCTGCACAAGGCTGAGAGAGGCAATAACAGGGAAATAAAATCAGGTACTGCATCTCTTCTCATAAGTACAGAGAATTTCCTTGGTTATTAAATGAGGCTCCCCACAACTCCCAGCCTGTGCTCTCTGTAAGTACTCAGTGCCACTCTGTATGAGGAACAAGACACAAATACATAATCAATACAAGAACAGAGACACAAGCAATGCAGTGTAATAGGAGCAGCTCCCTAACTTACATTGCTTCACTTTTAAGACGCCTACTTTGCTCTGCAATAAACGTCAGAAAGCAAAATACACAGGTTAGCAGCCAACTGGAGCTCTGGAAAAGTATATTTAGAGTAAGATGATACCCAGTGAAGACATTTAAATTGTATTTGCAATCTCTCCACATTTATTGGGCTGAAGCCAGGGGTTACTTCAGTCAAACTTTATTATGTATTTATTTATAAATTCACCGAATGTCAGAGTAATTCTGCACATCACAAGACACCTGTGCTTGTTACAGAATGACAGCATCATTTAGGTTGGAAAAGACCTCCAAGATCATCCAGTCCAAGCATTCCCCAGCACTGCCAAGTCACCAAAGCACATCCCTAAATCCACCTCCACACGTCTTTGAAGGGACCTCTAAAGAAAAGGACATCTGCTCTGCATTATTCAAACAGCAACACCGTCAACGAGATGATGTTGTCTAAAACCATGCCAGGGCACTTACACCTCAAAACCACCAAATATCCAAACCCTGCATCCACTAAACGATGAAATCAAATTCTCTCAGCCACCCAGCCAAGCTTTCCTTTATTTCAAGTCCTCATCAAACGCCTTTTAGCAACACCCTTTTTTCTACATCACAACTTGGTGCTGTAAAACACATTCCAAATTGATAGTCAGAATCTTTATTTCAGTTTGAGGAGGCTCCAGATGCAGGAGCTTTATGAGCCATGAAGGGTGGGGTAGGACACAGAACAGATATGTTTCTGTTGACTGAAACAATTTTCATGTTTGATTTTTTTCTGACTTGCAAAACTACAGTTGAAAGATCAAAGCATTCAATTCCTACTGAACATTCCTATTAACTTCAATGGGCTTTAGATCAGGCCCTTAATGGGGTATTAATATAATGTAAACATTTTAAAGTATTATCTTAATATTATCAGTAGCATGGTAAATGGGCTAACAAGACCCCATTAGGATAATTCTGACAAACAAATCAAGGGCTGAAATACTTTCCTCAGCATGGACTTGCTTTGATTTTTCAGTGAATATAAGCTCTGTTTTCCCAAATAATCAATATTCCAGAGCTTTAAGAATAGTCGTGCAATGCAAAAATCCAAAGGAACATCACTACTTTTCTTAAACAAAAAAAACCTTGAAACCAAGCACGCACACAAAAGAATTAAATTATTTTTCATCTAGAGCTTTACCAGGTGAGTGGAGCTGTGCAGGAAATGCCAAAATTTTTAGTTATTTATAAATATTTTTTACAGAAATGAAGCCAGCACTTCAAAGGGCTCCAGATTAAAGATTTCAGAATCTTAAACTTAAGTCTAAAAAAACCTAAAAAAATCTAAAATCACATGGGTGTCCACTGTCTCCCTTGCACTTCAGACACATCCTACGTTCACATCCGATTTGTTGATTGTGATTTGTGATTGGTAGGAGCAGGTTTTTTGCTGTGATCCCTGGGATATTGAGGATTCAAGGACCAGGATTCTCCCAGTTCTGGACCATGGACCAGCAGGGAGAAGGGCTGGACACAGAGCCAGGGGTGAACACAGCTCCTGCCCAAAACTCAACCTTCCCTAAGAGATTCCAAGCTCCACGAGGGGTAAAATCATGGCAAGGCACAAGACTCACCTCTGCTCAAAGCAGCATTTTTCCCATGTTATAGAAACCATAATGCTACAGATCATTAAATCTGCATTTCTGGCTGAGCACGCAGGTTGGCCTAAACTTTTTTTGAGGAGTTAAGCTCACAGAACATCCTAAAAAGGCACTTAAGTTTCAGCCTTCATGAAGAAACTACACAGAAAAACGATGTCATAAATAGCTTTGGGAGGAAAAAAGTATTTTTTAGCTCTCTCTTTCTTGTTGCAAAATATTCTTTCCCTTATATTCTGTGCCAGAAAGTCTCTGCTCTCTCCCTGCCACACTCCTCTCCTTCACAAGCTATTCAGGCACAAGCTTTGAAAGATAGTAAGAGACAAGCAGATTTACATCAAGAAAATAAAGAGAGATAAGGTTGCTATGGGAATAAGAAGACAAAAACTGTTACTTAATCCAACATAAAAAGGATGAGAACTGGAGAGAACTCAGATGGAATTGAAACTGTCACCCCAACCAATGAGGTTATGATCTGAAACAACTGCTTTTTCTCCTTCATTTCCTCTATGCTTTTATGTAATTTCATTTTCTCATCAGAATCTCTTTACAGAATACAATATTTTATATTAAGATTCAAAAAACTTTAAAAAATGAATTAGAAGTAGTATTTTCCAATATGTTGCTCACTACTGTCACTCACTTGACAAACCCTTGTAAAAGCTGAAATATGTCCCCTCTGCAGCAATGCTATGGATGTAGATGTGAAATTGGAGATGAATCTTTAGATTTTATATATAAATTATGCATAAAAAATAGATTCAGCCATGTAATTGTCTTACTTTTAACTACAGCCTATCGTCTACCATAAAGTTTTACATAGGCTAGTAAGCAAATTCAGATTTAGGGTTTTTCTACAGCTGCAATCAAAGGCAATTCTTATAAATTCTGCAGGCAGAAGGACTTGTCACACGCCCCCTCTCCCCCAAAAAGCCAAGGCACCATTACTGTCAGGAGTTTATCTCAGAAAACACTGTCTCTTATCAGTGCTTGCTGGAATCGCTTCCCAGCCAGCACAAAACATCGTGGAAAGGAATGAATCTGTCCTATTTTCAAGTTGTTGATACAGGATAAATGTTTCTTCTCCTTTTGAAAAGCGCAGGGAGAATCTTTCCTTCCATTCCACACCCCCGGAGCTGCCCTGACTCACTGAACACAGAGCCATATGATCTCCCTACACAGACACCTTAAAAATGAGAAATGGGATGAAACTTTAGAATTCCCAGTTCATAAAATCTCTACCAGTGGATGATCTCTGGCGATACAAAGACTGGAAATAACCTGGAATGAATGAGCTAAAAACTTTTCTGGAACATGCAGCACAGCTTTGGAAGAGGAATTCTTATTTACCCCTTATCTCTCCCAAGCTATGCCCATTATCTCCAAAATCACAATTTGCCATTCGGGTGTTTACCAACAGTGAGGTCTTTATGAGCCACCTTTGGGGTACAGGAGAATCCTTAACTGAATCAAAACTCAAACTATCTGAGGATATTCCTTACTGCTTTTGGAGTTATAAATAGCTGCACAAGGAATCAGGATAAAATATACACTAATTACCCTTGACTATGCAAATGAAGCTATTTTTAATTCAGGTTTAAACCATTTTCAAGTTCTCATTGCACAACAACTGCCAAAGGCAAGGGAATGCTGCGTTTTCCTTCGCAGCCCTTTGCTTCTTGCTGCACGCAGAGCACCTCGAGTTGCACCAAATTATTTTGCAAAGCAGGTGCAAGGTGTGACTTTGCAGCTCACTGGAGGCACAGCCTGTGAGGGTGGAGTGGCAGCTCTGGAGTTGCAAAATTTTCTGCTTATTTCAAACAGGATCCTGGCACACTCTGCTGAACAAAAGTGATGCTAACTCCTCACACGTTACTTTTTACCAAAATGACACTTAAGAAGGAACAAACCCTGATGTGTATTTAGGACAATGTGGCAAGTCTCAACTTTGGGACTCTTTTCTCCCAGACCCTTGGGACCACATAAAAACTTCCAAAGTGCCATCAGGCTTTTTCCTGGCAATTTAAATGGAAACTTGAGTGACGTGCACGAGCTCACAGCCATCACCATCAATCCCAGCTCTCCTCAGAACTCCCTGCACTGAGCTATTCCACATTTCTGTGTCCCTGCCTGTGACAGGAGGTGGAACTAAATCATCTTTAAGGTCTCTTCCAACCCAAACCATTCTGTCATTCTCATTTTAGACCACAGGGAAACACCCAGTTGGCTTCAGCATGGAATTCCTTCATTTGTGGCATTGCACAAAGTCGCTCCATACCCCCCTTCCTCACTAAGGCTTTCTGGTCCCACACACTGAGTAAAATACTACAAATCTTGTAGTGGCTGCGTCAAATGAAGCGGTTTCCAGGCTCAAATGTTTCTCCACTCAGTTCCTGAACATCTGACCCCCAACTCTGCAGAAATAAAGGACAGCCAAGCACAAACACGTTTCCCTACGTGTCATCTTCTGCCTTCTGTTCCAAGGCAGCAAACACTTGCCTCGGAAAAGTTCTGCTCCCCTGCCCAAAAGCCTGGCTTTGAAATGCCTCTTTCTTAAAAGACTCCTAAAAAGTCACCAAGAAAGTCGTAACTCCATGTTCCATGCAAGGAGGGGGAAAAACATCATGCTCTGCTAGTCAACTATATTTTAATATTCTGTTTATAGTTATGGAAATTTGGCTCGTTTTAGCGTCAATAAGTTCTGATTGTGCTAATCAGACAAGAATATAAATGAGCTTTTATTCGCTTAGGTTTTCAAACACGTATAGTAAATATGGTTGAGGTTAAGCTTTACACTTTACAATGCTGTGTTATTTTGTTACTGAAAAAAACAGGGTGTAAATTGTGTTCTAATCCTTGATAAACACTGATCCCCGAAATCTCACTGCTGATATGTACATCCTGTACTGGAAAAGCTAAAGGCTACTATTAACACATTTGTTATCACACAAAACACTGAGAGGTTAATTATGGCACAAATACAGCTTTTATCCAAGGCACTGGCAGCCGCATATTTAAAATCACCAAAAATTAAAAACCTAAAGCATTCATTTTGAACATCATCATTAAGAACAACAAAAATCAGAACAGTTTCTACTGAAGGGCTTTTTTTAAATACAAACTGAATTATTCTCAGTTCTGCTGTTTTCCTGAACATCTGCCAAATTATTCAGCTTTAGATTTCAACCCAGTGTACCTTCCCTGTTTTTCAACTGTCAGTCACAGCCTCTTTAATCTGATTTTTTTAACTCCACAATGTCCTGAGCTTCCCAAGTAAAGGGCTGGAAGGGATGGAAGCCAACGGTCTTGCAACAACTTCCAGGACCTCACTTCTTCTGCAACTTTGTCCATGTTGGGCCACACTAACCCAAAAAACACCTGTGGAGAGGCTCCTGCCCCGTCCCTGTCACAAGGCAGGGCAGGCTTCACGCTCAGGGAAATCAGGGCAAGCTGGGAATCTTCAGAAGTCACTTTTTCCAAGGTGTCTGGCAAAAAAGGCTGAAATCACACAGCAAATAAGTAGCCATAAACAAAATACCAGGCAATGATCTATCTACCAAAAATTCAGCAAACAGAAGTCCTAAGGCACTGGGAGTTATCACAATCCTTATTAAATAAATATTTAGCTTGTGGATTGGAGTAAGTATTCCAGTAAGGATTACTATCCAATGTGCCCAAGCCCCATAACCTTTTACAAGAAATATATTGGAATTACTTGCTCTATTGTATTGCACTTCAAACTGCAGCAGGCAGAAGAACTGTGTAAGTACAAATGTGCAGCCTTCATGCTCAGCAATATTTGCAGTAACAAAATTTTATTGCAGATAAACCGCTCGGAAATTCCTTCTCGGTAATTTATGTAAAGATCAGAATTGCCACTAGCCAAAATTTCTCCATTCAAATGCCATCAAATCTGCAATAAGCTTAATTAATGAAGATAAAGGCAGCATTTGTCTTATTGAAATGAAGCATTAATTGTCTGAAGGTGAGGATTCAGCTTTAAGGTTAGACAGTATCTGCAGCATGAGGGAGCTGCTTTTCAAGAGGAGGCTTTCTTCAGCTTGAAAGATAAAGCAGAAACCAAGGCGACTCTTCAAAAGCTATTAAAGGTCTCTCTTCAAAAAGAATTTGAATATCACAGCATTTTCTGCACTTATGGAATGAAATATTGTAACCGAGAAGAGCACGCCCGCCGTGGAAACCCAGACTCCTGGAAATCCAGGAGCTTGAGAAAGGCTGGGATGGCACTGAAGGTCCTTCCAAGGCTTTGGGCTGCCCCAGGTTTGTATTTAGCTACCCAGAGAACAGATCCTCGTGAAGGAGATGTTTTTTTCCTCTCACCTAATTCCAAGTGAATGGATTAAAACTGTGGCCACCTTCTCCCTCCCGAGGGCCCCAGGCTGTGCAGGAGGATGAGGAGCTGCAGAGGAAGGCAAGGTTCACCCTGGGGCACAGCAAGGGGCGAAGCTGGGTCTGCACTGAGCTCCCACCACCTGCCAGCTCTCAGGAGGAGAAAATCCTCCCTTCCTGAGCCTGGACACCGGGCTGGGTCCACCTCCTTGGAATTAGGCTTGGGATTACGTCCAGGTTCGGGGCAAAGGGACATCGACCACGGTGCCTTTCCATATTCACAGCACCCATTTCGCTCCCTGTCACCAGATCCTGAAGCTCCAGACAGGAATTGCTGCCCCATCTCCCCAAAGGACCAAGGGCCACCAGGGCACTCAGAGGGGTGAAGGCTCTGCAAGAGTCAGAAGTTGCAAGAAGTTACACCTGGAATTAATTCATGACTTCACCACAGCTCACAGAGGAGTTTCACACTTCCACTGTTCGTGTTGTTTTGTATATTTTACTCATTTTTATCTCTGAAGTTGCTCTTCTGAGTAATATAAACATCATAATGCTAAAGTGTGTGTTTTGAAATTCCTATCTATCTACCAGATTTTGAAATTCCACATATATATATATGCTTAATGCTCAGTAATCACCTTTTTACTCCCCACGGTAAATAGCTACCAAACACTTCAGAAAAAAGCAGAAACTCTTAAGACCAATTTCTCATTTTGTAACTAACTCAACCCAAAGTTTCTGTCTGTGCCATGAATCCTGGTGGCGTTGCACAAGCTGTCCCAGCTGAACAATTCTGACAGTCACTACTGGCATAGCTGCACTTGGAAATGATGGCTGGACATGTATAATGCACAAAAAGGAGATTACTATTAATATGCAAAAGCATTGTGCATCAAGAGCCAGGCTGGCTCTGTCTGAAGGCTGTAACTCTTAATGAAAACTGAATTTGAACAAGAGTAGGGGAAACGATGCTATTTATTTTTTTCCTACAAATGGACTTTTACCCCTACAGAAACTCACCAAAGACTAAATCTGAAGAGGATATTTCTGCTTTCCTTGTGGCTTGATTTAATCACAACAGCAGAGCAGTAAGAACACAGAAGGTTTGTTTTCCTGCTGTTTGGAAAATAAAGGAAGAATCATGCTTTCCAATTTCATAAGTCTCCTAAACTTGATACTAAAAAAGAAGAGAACTGTGAATCTGACACATGACATTGCTGTGCCTGAGGGCTTAACAGTTTATTTCTGTATTAGACTGAGAAAACAAAATGAAAAAAAATGAAAATGAAAGCAATAAAAACACCTGAATTGACATAAAGAAATACATATAATATGAGCTAGTTTTAAACTCAAATGGACTACTGAATAAGGAATTAGAAGAAAAGCCTCCCTATTGGCAAATTTTAGCATAAAGTGATAGAACAGGAACAAGGTTTCAATGTCCAAATAGTTTCTGTATATCACAGTAGTGCTTTGGCTGGGTTTTTTGTTTGTGGCTTTGTTTTGTTGTTTGTTTTCTGGTGGTGTTTTTCTTTTTGCCAAGGATTGCAATGGCTGGAGGAAAAAAACTTAATAATTATTTTTATTTTTCTCAGTTTAGATAAAGTGCAGCATTCACAGCGTTAGGATACACTGTTTGTGGTGGCAAGGAGTCAGAGTTTTAGGAGAGCAAGTTAATCCAAGCAGCACCTCCAGGTCTCACCCTGGACACGATGTTTGAAATGTGCCCTTTCATCTCCTGAAGGAGAAAAACTTCATGCATTTCCACACAGAGTCCTCCTGGCTCCGTTTCTTTGAACTCTCTCTTTATTCACAGCTTTCCTTCCCCTTCAGCCACCCTTCAGAAGTTGTTTTTCCTGCTAATTCTCGGGAGAACCTTCAGACCCACACCTGTCTGGGGAGGAGAGAGGGCTGGTTTGAGCAGCAGGGAATTGTGAGAGAGGGAAGGAAGCAGAGCCTGTGCTGGGCAGGGCTGGGGCAGCCCAGGCACCCCACTCGTGCAGCTGGGGCTCCCCAGGAGCCCGTCCTGCTCTCCAGCGAGGCAGGAAAATGAAGCCAAAATCTGCAAGAGCAGACAGAAAACGCAGCTGCCTCTCAAACTGCAGGGAAGTTTTTACACACTCGTCTGATGGGGCTTCACCTCAGTTATCTCAGATGTTCACCAAATTCACCCCCACACGCTCCAGACAGGAATTGGTGCCCCCTTCCCCAAAGGACAAAGTGCACTCAGGAGGGGTGGAGGCCCTACAAGAATCAGCAGCAGCAAAAAGTTACACCTGGAATTAATTCATCACTTCACCACAGCTTAGCTTGGCACTTGCACTGCTGATGGTGTTTTGCATATTTTACTCATTTTTATCTTTGAAGTTGCTCTTCAGAGTAATTTAAACATAATAATGCTAAAGTGGGTGTTTTGAAAGTCCTCTCCTAACAAGGCAGACATTTTGAAACCCCACATATGTATATTTAATGCTCAGTAATCACCTTTTTGCTCCCCAAGGTAAATGGACAAAAAGACCTTGGGATCATTAGTCATACAGATGTAATCATACTTCAATAAACAAAAACCCAAGGGCCACTGTTCTTTTTCATTAGATCCTCTCACATTCCCCTCTTTGATGAACTATGAAGATTCACATCGGATAAAGGAAAAGCAATTCAATATAGGACACTGCAATAAGGGGCCTGGTTTGAAATACATTATCTGCAAAGACAGAGAATGTCAGGGTTTATAAGCCAAGATCAGCATCATCTCCTTTTCTGCAGCTATGATGTTATTTCATAACACTGAACTGCAGACAGGTCTTACAAGAACTGTCTTTTTGCTTATAGGCAAAGCACAAGAAAAATGGTTTTCTATGGGGAGGCAGAATACCTGCTGATCTATCTTAATAAGAGGTTAAAATAACATTCTCCAAACTGTTTGACAACTTGTTTATAGGTTTAGAGCATGCTCTTACTAAAATCTGTTTTGAAATCAATTCAGCTCCAGGATTCCCCAGTGGATCTTCACAGCCTGCTGTTCCAAAGGTCCACTAAAGATATTCAGGCAATGGAAGCAAACAGGTGATGTTAGCATTGAACACATGCCAGCCTCCAAATATCAGGAGATTTTTGTGTCAGGATTGAGCCCTTCTGCAGAGTTTTGAGGGAGCTGGGTCAGGCAGCTGGGAAAGCTCAGTGCCTGCTGTTCAAAAAACTCCATCTGGCTCCAGCTCTGTCTCTGCAAGTGCTGACTGGGACTGCACACAACATCCTCAGCAATTCAACCACCCTAAATCAGGGATGTACATCCATGGGGGGTGCTCAAGGCTCCCAAGCAGTCCTGCTTCACCACACTGGCCTTTGGAAATAGGAAAAAGAACTTTTCACTTCACTTCTTGCTGGTCCTCCAATCTACCAAGTCATTAAACTGACATTTGGCAAGCACCCAGCTGCAGGGAGTGACCTGAAATGGGTGCAAGGAAGGGCTGGGAGGATGGACACAGATTGGTTTAACAATGTCACCTCCCTTTCTTCAAAGTCCTTGACTGAGCCAAAAGCAAATGCCAGCCTTCTGAGTCTCCATTAAAAGCTAAATCGCTGTACCTCGGAGCTGTGTGCAGGATTCCAACCCCCCTGAGGGCAGCCAGGACACGAGCACTGGGCACGGGAGGGAGGGGATGGGAGGAGAGGCTGGCACAGCACAGGATCGGGAGGGGATCTCAGCCAGGGGACTGCCCAGGGCAGCCACAGCCCTTCCCTGCATCCCCCCTGCACTGGAGCTCGTGGAAAGCAAACTCAGCTACCCCAGGTTTGTCCCCCCTGAGGCACAGGCACTGCCCTCCTCCCCAGAGCTGTGCTGGCTGTTCCGAGGAGGATGCACAGGGAGGATTTGGGCACCGCCCTGCTCTTGGCAGGCCGGGCAGTGCCAAGGGGCACAGAATTCCCCAGAGCCAAGCCCTGAGCACAGGACAGGAGCCTCTCCCCTCCCCTCACACACCTGGGGATGCTGGAGCAGAACAAGCTGAGCACAGAGATCACCAAGCAAAGGCAGGGACTTGTGCTGCTGTGAGCGAGCACTGAGCTTGATAAGGTGAAGAAAAATGACTCTGCAGAGCTGAAGTGGCAGCAGAGAGGAGACCTCAGCACCAGCTCCAAACACTGACAGTCATCTGGCAGAGCCAAAAAACAAACCTCTGCACCAGTTCAGCAATGGCACAGTGCTGCTCCTCAGGAATACACCCCATTCTGAAGCAGAGTTTGGAGAAAAGCTACAGCAATCAGCCTCAGCAAGAATCTGAAGTGTCCAGCTAAAGACAAACACACACTGCAGCTCTCCAATCAGCACAGCTACAATGCACTGCTGCCAGCAGCATCCTTAATGCGTTCAGGTATCTTCTGCTTGCTCTGAAAGCACATCCCTGCCTAGCAGAAGTTCTTTTAACTCACTCACTTTTAATATTTTGCATTATTTAACACATACATTGCACGTTTGGTTTCTAAACTCTACATAAGTTTCACATTTCAAAGCCTCTGGGTTCTCCTCCCCAAGTGCAGCTGAAATCTTGAATCTGGGAACTGATGCACAGTTCTAAAAGAGAAGTCAGATTATTGTTACCTGCGAGGCAGCCAACAAATGACACCAGGAACAGCTGCTTCCACAGCAGCAGCAGCATCTTCAGTCGCCTGAATTCCGGAGTTCTGGTTCTCTCAGGGGAACTCTGTGTTTAGTCCTTCAGGTGACAAGGTTTAACCTGTTAAAAGAACAGACATAACACTGAATCCCTGGATGGTCCTTAAGAACCGGCTTCCTTGTTAATGCACTTTGAAATAAATACAAAGTTGACAGGTCCTTTCATGTTCCTCTTTTTTGCAGGACTTAATCCCCCACAGAAGGGTGCATTCATATTTCACAATTTTTCATGTATATAATGTGCTGGGAGTTTTATTCTCCAGCAGGAGCAGAGCTGACTGGTTGGTTTTGAGTTGGTTTTGCAGCTCCCACTTCCCACCAAGCTCCAGCACGGATTTATTTGTGAGATGGAGTGGATTTAAGGGAAGGGAGTGCATGAGCTGCAACCATGCACAGTTCAGCAGCTGAACACACCCGTGAGGAGCAGCTTGGGCTGCACTTGTCTTGTCCAAACCACGCTGGCAACAACACAAACCAGTAACTGATTTAATTAAAGCCGTGTCCAACCCATCCTTTTTCTGATGCACTTGAGTGTGATGTGCTCACTGATGGCTTTTTTAGTTTTTAATTCCTCTTCAGACTTGTTTATCAGGTGCAATGAACCAATTTACTGGCACTTCTGAAACCTCTGTCAGTGGCCAGATGCTAAACCCTGTGCCAAGCCCTACTAGCCTGGGTACGACATTATTTTACTTGTGTTTTTTTCCTAAAGAAGCTTCACAATAATTTTTCTTTAGTTGTAGGACAGCTGTGGCCTTCATGTTTTCTGGATGCCACTTCCACAGCATCCTCTTTCTTCAGAGGAAGGGGAGATGAGCAGGACACAGCCCAGACTAAATGATTCCTTCTGGAATAAGCCTACAGATCAGTGCATGGCAATATTAAGGTCAAGAAAGCAGCTACTAATTCTGAGGAGCCAAATCTGAGCTGCCTGAACTTGATGTTTCCATCTGAACTCTTTTTTTTTTTCTTTTACATTAGAATTAAGGGTTTAATATTGCTGTAGATCAAATGTTTGAATTTCAAGCTCAGCTCCCCAGAAAAGGAATTCAAACAGAGAGAATTTCTGATACACCCCCAGCCTGTGATTTACTAGAATTTACACTCCTCCAAAACACATCATCCTTTGCCACAAGGAGAGTATTTTTTCCTCATCCTGCTATCCCTGGGTCATGTGGGACCCACTGTCACCTCCCCACAGTGCTGGCAGTGGCATCCTCTCCCTTGTAACACTGAAGTTCTTGCTTTCTCATTTTCCCCACGTGCTTCCAAACCAGCAAATAAGTGAAAATAAGCAAACCCAACCCCTCACATCTCTATCAAGTAACAGCTATTGATCCCCCAGCAGGAACCTGCTGCCAGCTAAGCTGGCACAGAGGAAGGCTCACTGCAGGATACAGCAATTCCCAGGCACCTCATATGGGAAGGGGAATGTCCCACCCCAGGGTACAAGAGTTTGAGGAGCCTCACCCAGTTCTCACAGATCTCAGATCAAAAAGTGTTTGTGATGTGCAACTAAAACGTTACTGGGGTCCAAAAGGAGCGATGGGAGTACAATAAATTCTGTTAATTTTGCATGTTAAAAACCTCAAAACAGTGCTTTGGCAGGAGTGTCATTCTTTACAGAATCAGAGAATATCCTGAGTTGGAATGGACCCACAGAGACCATAAATCCAACCCTTAGCCCTGCACAGGACACCCTGAGGGTCACACTGATGTCTGTACGATTTAGGTCAAGGCTACAAAGTGTTTATATAGCTTAGCTTATAAAATATCTACGTAACCTAATATCGATATAACCCCAATCATGACTTTTATCAATATAACCTGAAGCATAACTTTCTATACTTATATAGCCTAAATCATAGCTTTTACTTACGTAGCCTGAATCATAACTTTTATACCTCTAACCTGATACTTAAATAACCTGAATCATAACTTTTGATACCTATATCATAACTTTTGATACCTATATAACCTGATATAAATAACTTTTTATACAATGTAATGGGTAGTATATTGTTAACTAGTTGCTCAAATGCTGAATAGACAAAGAGAAAGAAAAAGATTCACCAGGTGTGTGGTTTCAGAGATAGATAAGGGTAATACTAATGAGAAGTTGGCAAATGCAGAGCCAATTAGCCACAAAACAAAGAATTTTGACTGGTTAAGACCAGAGAGACCGAGGAGCACCGTAACTANTGTATAAATAAACCACAGCACTTGACAAGGGTGGGTGAGTTGGGAGGAGAAATCCCCTCACCCCCAGCGCTGCAATAAACAAATACCTGCTCTACAGACATCGGGCTGGGGGGATTTATTTATTTTCAGGCAGCAACACCCTGTGCCTGAGAGCATTGTCCAAACTTTTCTCTGAGCCAGAAAAAAAAGTGAGGTCTCATCAAGGCAGGTGGGAACCTGTTTCGCAGCAGATCTCCGGTTTTAGACTCTCATTTTCTCATTTTTTGTTTAGTTTTTTGTTGTTTTTTTTTTTTTCCTTGGCAAAGCAAACCCAAGACCACAAAAAACACAAACCAAAACAACCAAAAATAAACCAAACCACAAAAAAAACTTCTTGCTGAAGCTGAAAACTTGGAATTGGCCATTCCTCACCCTGTGTTTCCAAGGGGCACAGCCTTCCCAAAGGAAGATTATCCACGGACAGCCAGAGGCAGGTCCCTGACACCCCAGCTGGAGTGTCCTAAAATCCTAAATCCTGCTGGAGCATCCCCATCACCATCCCAGCCCACGGAATGCAGGGATTCAGCGTTTGCCCAGAGCAGTGGGGGCAGCCAGCAGGGCAGGAAGGGGAGAGGGGAGGAGGTGAGGCAGGAATACTGAAGTAGGTCACTCCTGTGTGTCAGCTTTCTTGCAGTCTTGCAGGGAAAAAAAAAATATGGAGAAGCTAAATTAATTTGGTTTTGTTCTCTAAGTGCTCTGGGCAAAGCAGAACATGATAGATCTGTTTCAGGCCAGAAAAAAACTGCTTTGGTAGAAGCTAAAAAAAAAAAAAATAAAATTGGAAAGCTTTGCATGTGGGTATATAAAATCATAAAAATACATCCCAACCTCTGGCTGCATTGTATTTTAATAAATTTTAATATCTAAAGAGAGAATGGTAGCTACCAGCTAACCTTGTAAGACTTAAATTACTTTAAACACTTCATTTTCCCTGTGTTCTGCGAGGTTTTGCTAATCTAGGATCTATTCCTGAATACTGCTGTTTCATTTTAAAGGCATCACACTTAGGAGTGCTCAAATTTACAGCTCTAAGCCAGATAAACGTATCCTTGTGCTCAATAATATCTGTTCTTTAAAAGATGCAAGCCCAGATGTCCACCCAAAGCATGAACTGACTGCAGCTCCTCCTCAGCTCGCTGCTTTCCCACCCAGAAAAGGAGCCCAGAGTAGATTTTTTCTGTGCACAGAGGTGCATGAAGGGCTGCAAAGAAGAGCTGCCCTGGCCCAGTCAGGGGATCAGGCTCTTTATAGGCCCTTGGTCAATGCTTGGCACTGGACAAAGCTTCTGGCTTGGAAATTGCTCCAAAAAGAACAAAAATCAAATACTGAACACCACAGCAGGTCAGCTTCGCTGTAACCTCTTCTTTCTTATCACCATCATCTAAAAGACATATCCCCATCAGAGGTTAAAAACCCCAAACCATGATATTAGGAAGGCTGGAGTTGCTTTTTATAAAATAGATATTCCACTTATTTCACACATGGAAATAACCTGCACCAAAGAAATCCACTGCACCAAATAAATCCACTGCCAAGGCAGGGATCCAAAACCCAAGGACAACGCTGATCATCTCTGTCTCCTTCACAGCCCTGACATAACCCCAGGTGATTTTCAGGTCCCAGCCCCTTGCCTCTGGATTTTGTTTCCAAAATGTCCCATCTTACAAATTAATTTTTCATTTAATCTTAAAATATTAATATTAAAATATGAATTATAATAAAATGACTCTTAAGAGTCATTTCATGTCCCCCTTTACAGAAGCAAAGGGGCAGAGCCACAGCATCACTTGGGGGCTTTTGGAAATAAAAGGACTTCAACTGGCTCCCCCAAAATTCAGCACTTTGTACATAAAGGCCAGAAAGAATAGAGACAAACAGCACCTGTTGTGGTTGGAAAAGATTGTACAGAGCAACGTAATAGTCAGGGAATGTGCAGAAGGAAATAGAAATCTATTTTTTAAATCAGAAAGCTCCCTATTATTAGGTAGTGCTCTGTTTTCAGAAACCAAAGTTATTTCAAAGCAGGAAAAAAGCAAAGCTGTGAAGCGGTGCAAGAAACGCCATGAAAAGTTAACAGATTTCATTTTTTTATTATATATTTCCTTAACTTGCAGAAAAAAATCAATTGTCATGAGTTGCTCTGACAATTTTTTTGAAGAAAACAACTGGTTGTTCAGAAAACAAGTAGGATGGGAGCACACATATATTAAAAAAACCCTAAGCTTCATTTTTCTTTCTTCAAAATTAGCCTTCCAAGACCTATGAATTTTCAGATCATATAATATGGCAAGTGACCTACAAGAGCGTCTGAAAGAAATAAAAAGTTTGGGAAAGGTTCAAGAGTCAGTAATTTTATTCAGTGACCTTAATTTTTACTATGCAGAGTCAAACACAAAAAGCAATAGTTCCCTAAAGGTGGAATTTTTATTTCTATATATAGAACTGGAACTTGTCAGAGCTGGCTGGCAAGTTCATTTTAAACTTGGAGTTTGAGCTGGAGGAATTTGTAGAGTCATCGAGTCTGAATTAATCAGAAATTCCTGGAACTCAGGAGAGCTATGGAGACCTAGAACTTATTTTTCTGTATCGATCCCAAACCACAGCCCAGCAAATCAAGTGATGTCCTGACACTAGAGGTCAGCAGATCTTTGCTAAGGGAGGGAATTATTAAAATCTCATAAAATCATGGAATGGTTTGGGTTGGAAGGGACCTAAAAGCTCATCCCATCCCACCCCCTGCAATGGGCAGGGACAATTCCCACTGTCCCGGGCTGCTCCCAGCCCCAGTGTCCAGCCTGGCCTTGGGCACTGCCAGGGATCCAGGGGCAGCCACAGCTGCTCTGGGCACCTGTGCCAGGGGCTGGTCTGGATAAATCACGGGATTCACACTCAGGTTAATGGGGAAGTCATCTCCACAGGGCAGCGTGAAAAGATGAGGTGCTGAACACTCCACACGAAGCTCAAATAGCCCATTTTATTTGGAGGGAGGGAGGGATATCCACTTCTGATTTCCCTCAGAACGAAATCAGCACTTGTGCAGAATCACCCAACCCGCTTGGTTTTGATGAGGGAACAGAGGAGCTGTTAAAGCTTCCCCATCACTGACCCACGGCTCTGCCTCTGCAGCCCCTGTGCCAAGCCTGAAAGGCACCAGTGCCACCATGAAAATATTCCAGCTTTGCAAGGGAACTCCACACTGCCCTCTCCACGTCCAACAAAAAAAAAATTATTAGAAAAATGCCACAAACACAGCCTTTCAAAAAATCTGAAAGAAAGGGAACAAAACCCCTATGGTAGTTCTCCATTTGCACTTGATTTATCAAGCCACTCTTTCCCTAAAACCAGGTAACCTCCACATTTTGCTTCAATACCAACACAGCCCAGTTCACCTGGATCTGTCTGTGCTACGATGAATCCAACCCAAAAGTGCTAAAACTGTCTGCAAATACCCAGGCAAGGTTAGACCTGTCCAATGCCAGAGCTGACCACTGATTATTTATTAAAATCAAACTGGTATCTGTTATTTGTTGCACTGAAGCAGAGATGGTGCCAAGTTTAAGAAGAGAATTTAGAAGGGATTAATTCAATTTGACATCATTCACCAGGCCGATCTAGAGAGTAAGATACCAGAGTAATCTCATGCTAGAGGTTGGAAAGGCTTTGGAAAACAAAACACAGAGGCAACATAGACCATTACAGAGGCAGCAGTGGCAGCACACTTCTGAAAGAACACAAATGCATCTACTCCACCTGAAAGGCTGTAAATAAAAAAGGATTGACCACTTAAAAGCTACAGCAGCAAGACAGAGGACAGAGTTAAACCCCCTGCTAAGCAATGCTGGGCTTGCTCCTCAGATCAGTTTAAAATGGTGCTCCAAGGAAAAATGTGATTGCTCCAGCTCCTTTGGGGTCTCATTAGATCCCTGCTCCGTGGCAGCTCCACTCATTAGGAAGCTGCTTCCCAGGCAGCCCCTGGAGGTGCCTGTGGCTCTTCCCCAGCCCCCTGTCCCTGCAGGGGGACACAAATCCCCCTGACCAAGCTGGGCTGCCAGCACAAAAACCAGCCAGGAACTTGCACAGAAACTTCTCCACTCCCAAGCACTGAGCAGGATTAAAGTTCTCTCCAGTGTGCCATTAGCAGAGGCCTAGTTAAAAGCATCGTTTTATACAAAATTAATTTACAACAGCTTAATATGGAAGAAGCAGCAACTGTTCTGCGGAGAGTTTTATTACGATTTCTCCTGTCTGGCTGCATTTATCGACTCTGAGCCACGGTCCCCTGCCTGCCCAGCCCATCCCTCCTCTGCACTCGATGCTGATGTCCCTGGACACGGATCTCACAGGTGGTTCTGCCCTGCAGAGCATCCTCCCTCCCTGGCCCAGCATCACTCAGTGCCTCCTTCTCCCAGCACAAAGAGCCTTTGTAGTGGCTGAATGCCCGCTCTCCTCCCATCCTCGCCTGCACACCGAGTGTCACAGGACATCTCTGCTGCTTCTCTCTCATCCCTCCCGACATTCCAGCCCCCAGCACACCAGCAGGGTTTTCTGAACTCGGTATCTGCAGTTCTGCCATCTCAGAGCCATAACCACTAAAAATCCTTCAGCTCAGCTCAGCCTGCACCCAGGGAGTTATTCCATCTCGACAAAAGCAGCGCAGTTGCACAGAGAAAATAATTAAGCAATTACACTTATCTTAAAGTCCTCAGGAATCCTGCTCTGTTTTAAGACCATCACCTTCCACAACTCTGTGCATCAACCACTCGAGAGCCTCTTCACATCTTGCCAGAGGTTTTTGCTTCCCAACACCCGTGGAGACAGCTCAGCTCAGTCAATCCCAGGGCGCCCATGGGAACACTTCACAAAGAACCAGCTTTGCATTCCTCCCCAAGTTTACCAGGAAATGTTTACCAGACTCTCCTTAAACTCTTGCTGTTTAATCAGTCACGAGATACAATTTAAAATTAGTAAAATTAGTCCGTGAAGCAACAGCAACTCAACGCCCAACATACACTGGAAGCCCAATCCCCACCACAGTGACTCCAATCCCATGACGTGTTTAGTTCCTGCCATTGCAAACTGGGTTTGGTGTTGGTGCAGTGAAGGTGTTCCACTGATAGAGCAGGGTAAATTCAAATTTTACAAATTCCAAATGCAGCTATTAAATTAAATCAGAATCATACTGCCCTTTTCTGTATTACTTAGTGAAACGTCCACACGCTGAACTTCTGTGGAAATCTGCTTTATCTCATCTGCACACAGACTTTGAGTGCCCTACTTAGCACCAAACTCACTCCCAGGCTCCAAGCAAAACCTTTGGTCAGTGCCAAAATTGTACTTCCCAAACATACAGGAGAGAAGGATGCTAAAAACCAAATACTTTCAGGCTGCAGTGTCTTGGGAAGAATTCTTTACCTGTGGTAACCCAGAATTTTGCATATTTAGCACAGAGAAAAGTCTGAGATTCCCTGGAAGTGTCAATAAAATTGAAAAGGAGATATTCATATTCACCAGTCACTGCCAAAAGCCAACTTCAGCTGCTACTTTAAATATTTCCATTTGTACAGATACATTTCTCTGTACTTCAGTAATTAATAAATGCCTTCACAACCCATGGTACACGACAGCAAAACAACCTCGTGCATTTAAACCCCTGCTGATTAACACAAAAATGTTAAAATTGCAAGGCACCCTTGATGACACGACCTGTGCTCTGCCCATTAATTCTTCCATTCTTGGAAAAACAATATTTCAAGCCAATAATCAACTTGAAAAATTCTTCCTTTTTTTTTTTTTCCAGAATAGTGACCTGTCACAAATCAAGTGTTTCCTCTGTTATTTTCAGGCCCCTGTTCTTATAATTTGTATGCCTGAGGCTTTCCCCCTGCAACCTACCAATTCCAGACACCCTTTTGAGAACACAAATGGGTCATCACCTTCAACCAGGTACTTCCAGAGGCCAGGAATTCTGTGAACCCACATGACAGCATGTCACAAATCACTTCAAAATAACGCAGGGCTTGACAATTATGATAAATAAATCAGAGCTGTTGGGAAAAAATAAATCAAATATGAAGTTGGGTGAACTCTGGCTTGTGTAGCTGCGGTGGGGGAAAGGGTGAGACCTGATTTGTGTTTCTGTAAGAGGAATGACTCCGATGTCTGCATTTGTTACAGACTCTGCAGGGCTGCCAGGAGCACAGGGAGCCTTGGGATGCAGGAGATGCTGGGGCTGAGTCAGTTCTTAGTCCCTGAAAAGAAGGGTGACCTTGGGAATCAGAATGGGTTGGGAGGGACCTTAAAGCCCACCCAGTGCCACCCCTGCCATGGCAGGGACACCTCCCACTGTCCCAGGCTGCTCCCAGCCCCAGTGTCCAGCCTGGCCTTGGGCACTGCCAGGGATCCAGGGGCAGCCACAGCTGCTCTGGGCACCCTGTGCCAGGGCCTGCCCACCCTCACAGGGGACAATTCCTTCCCAATATCCCATCTAAACTTAGTTTCTCTCAGTTTGGAGCCATTCCCTGTGTCCTGTCCCTCCATCCCTTGTCCATTGTCTCTCTCCATCTTTCCTGCAGCTCCTTCAGGCCCTGCAAGGCCACCCTGAGCTCAGCCCAGAGCTTCTCCTCTCCAGGGGAACAATCCCAGCTCTCCCAGCCTTCCCTCCCAGCAGAGCTGCTCCATCCCTCTGCCCATCCTGGAGCCTCCTCTGGGCTCCTCCAGCAGCTCCAGCTCCTGCCTGTGCTGGGGCAGGGCTGGGGCAGCTCTGCAGGTGGGGGCTCACCGAGCACAGGGCACCATCCCCCCTTTCCTGCTGGGATCAGCCCAGGATATTTTTAAGATCCATTCCTCATTACCGAGTCCAGAGCCTTTAACAACACACACAGAGCAGCCTCTGGTGAGGCAGCAGTAACAGCATTTCTCTCAAAGCACCTTTGGTTCCATCCACTACAAACCACAACTTCAAAAGCCTCTTTTATCCTGCACGGTTGCCCCAATAAAAACTCATCCCTTTGCATTGCATACATAATTCCACTTTGATATTCCCTGGCCAGAACAAAGCTGATCCGTGCCTCTCGCCGTGTCCCAGCTGGAATTAACACCCACATCCCACACGGAGCCCAGGAATGCTGACCCACCCTGGCTGCCCTGGCTCCAAGGGTCACCTGCAGCAATTTGTCAGCAGTTCCCTCTTCATCAAAAATTTACAGGCTGCTGAATTTCCAATGATGCTACAGCCCACAGTAAAACCATCCAGCTCAAATATTTTTTTAAAGAGAATTTGCTGTTCTTCCTCATATCTCTACTCAAAATCACAGCATAGGACAAGTGAGATCCTCCCCTGAGATGGGCTTCAAATGCCAGGAAGTGAAATTCAGGCAGATCCTGAACTGAGGCATCCAGGGGACAAAGTGCCACAGAGAGACAACAGGCCAGCAAGAACTTGAATAAACAGAATAAAAAAATCTGACACACTTCTGAAGCCTCTCCTCAACTCCCTCCCAACAGCAAGATTTAAAACAAATTAAAAATGAAACAACAAAAAACCCCAACCACAGGCAGCCCATTAAATGCCACAAAACAGTGACACAGTCAATCCACTTAAAAAGTGCTGACCATATTACTCTGCTACTTAAAAGAACGTAAAACTCAACACGAAAATACTCTCAACATCCAAATGCACCAAAATTTACATCAGCAGGGCCATGTGTTTAACTTTTCCTAATGAAGATGTTAACTTTGATTTTCAGAGCTCCCTACAACAACTATTGTTGCTCTTAGTCCCAAAAATCCTCCTCAAAATGAGCACTCCTGGTCTCTCACTACAGGAGACTCCGAAACTCAATCAGAGCAGACAGAAACAACATTTCCAACCCACTAAACCTCCCTTACACTGACAATTTAAACTGCAACATATGAGAAAAACCGTTCTGTGCTGAATACCTTTAGAGCTGACAAATTAAACAGTCAGGACACTTTGGGCTTGAAAAACCCAAGAGACTTTTTAGGTGAAACAGTAAAATGTGTTGCTACCTACACATACATACACAGGTATTTACAGAGATGTAAGTATATATATAAATATGTATTTGTAGCAATCTAATGATGTATATAGACAACTGCAGAAAAATCTCTTCTTTCTCACCCTCTCTTTCCAGGTCTCATTAATGCTCAAGCGCCTACAAGAAAATTTATTCAATTTAAATGGCATTTTTGTCCTATGACCAACTCAACACAGGAAGAAATCCCCCATACACAACACCACATCTCTAAAACACCCAATCTAACCTTAAACCGTGAGCTGTGCATTGCATTAGGCAGGAATTTTCCAGAAACAGCAGTTATTTGTTTCCAATGGAAAGGAAATAACTCCTAACAGATGTGAGGATGAGAACCTGCACCTCTCCCACCCAAATGCCACCACGGCACTGGGGCTTCCCACAAAGGCCTGGCCTACCATGGCTTTCAAAAGGAGAAAGCCTCTAAGATTGCAGATTTTAAACTCTTTAATAATGCATTTTAATGCAGACTTTTCTGGCCAATTTACTTGGAGCAAGACAGGACAGCCTTTCCCTGCTGCCCTGCACAGGTCTGACGGCTGGGTTGGTTTTATATGGGGTTTTTACCATTGGAGAGTCTAATCCATCAAAAACTCAAACAAATAAATGTATTACAGGACTCAAAGGCTGATGATTGTCCTCTGCATGGATCCTCTGGTACACTTAGACACGGTGTGAATTTGATATTTTATTATTACAGTACACACTTGTTTCTTCCTGACCAACATCACTGAAACTTCCCAGACCAAGGATGACAGAAAATTGATGCTCCAGCATCACACTTGTGTACAGCCCAACATGCAACAGGTAAGGAGATGATTTGCCTCTGTTTAATCACAAAAGAACAATTAACTCTCAAGAAGTAATAAACCAAGAGAGAAAAATGGGATAGATGCTTCAAGCATGGAAGCAAACAAGAGGAATAAAGGTAAAAATGTGAAATGTACATTTTATATACAGCTTTACCAGCCTTTTCTTACTCTTTTCAAATATATATATATAGATATATCGCCTGGGCATGGAGGAGCTTGATAGAAATATTCCCCAATTTCAGCAAGGAACTGAGCTTTGGGAGATATGGCCACAGGTACCCTTAATCTATCCTGTCTGTGATTATCTCCCTCCAAGTCACATGCAGGAAAATAATCCCCTGCAGCACAGAGCACTGATGTGAAAGGAAAGAAAAGCTCAAAGTCACAGCTGAATGCTTAGAGCTGAACCCATTTCAGAATTTTTTTTTGCCTTCTACTTCTTACTTGAGACCAAGGCAGCTTAATCTGCATTGATGTCTATGAAGTTTCACTTGAAAAAGTTCTTCAGTCTGAGAGAGTTTCCTCTCTTATGAATAGGAATAAAATGCTCAAATATTTTTATGAAAAAGTTTCTTTTCCTTTTTTTACAAAGGAAACTATGAGACATTGCCTGAAAACTTGAATGCTGCATTTCAGCCAAATTTCAAACCAGCAGCAGAGATATTAATCAAAAAGTGAGATTGTAAGAGAAAAAACACCCAAGCAGGAGGCAGAACAAAACCCACTGGAGACCATGAGGAAACCACTGGAGATGTTCAGTGGGTGAGTGTGGCTGATTTGCTGGTACATGACAGCAGAGAAACAGAATCAAACCACCTTATGGTTATTATTAATACCACAGAACATGGTATTTTTTTAATTATTATTTTCATTTTAGCAAAAACTTCACCACCTCTTCCCACTCCTCACTATCTCTCTGTTTTGCTCTCCACACCCCTGCTCTCCTTCATTAATCCACTTAATTCCAGCATCAGTTTAGACACACATTTGCTTCATTAACTCACTGCTGGAGGAGGACAGAACCCAGACCCCTGTGATGGAATGGAAAGGGAAGTTCATCTCAGTTCTGTGCAACCTAGATATTGTAATTATTATTATTTGGGTATCTTTGTTCCTCGTGTCTCCAGGAAACCAAGTCTCAGTGTAAGACCGTAATTGGGAAAAAGCAGAAATTAGAGGTTAAATTCCACTGAGTTTTCTTCCACTGACACTAAAAGATGAATGTTTCAGTCTATCCCAAGATTAATCCATGCAAATATGGCTGATCCACCAACAGCAGTAAAGAAAGAACCTTTTCTTAGCCAAACAACTGTGGAACACCTCTTTTATCCTTCCCACGTAATGAGGCCTCACTTTCAGGGAGGCAAAAAACCAACCAAGTATTTAAATTACTTAACAAGATCTCTTTAAATATCAGTACAAGGTTAGATGTGATAAAGACTCCAGTGGCTTTGCTGGGCAAGTCTGACAGCTTTGGTTTAAAAAAAAAAAAAACAAACAACCCAAAAACCCAAACAAAACTGGATGGAGCTGAGAGCTACAATGAGATAACATTCAGTGGTGATGAACCTCAGAATATCTAAACTACTAAAAAAATCAATTTCTCGACTTAGGAACTACATTCAAATTAGGAAATCTCTGTCTCACAAAGGCCTGAAAAACACGGAAGGAAAAGAAGATGGGGAGAGAGGTTAATTGGTTTGTAAAGTATTGAAAGTACCAAGATACAAAATGTCCTGGCAGGAAAACAAATCTGCAGAAGGAGGATGCAGAGAGAGCCAGCCCATGGAGAGGGATGGAGACACAGACAAAAATTGAATTCTTGAGGTTCAGGAGTTTTATTTCATTCTAATAATAATAATGCTAATATTGTTGTGAGGTTATTCATGGCACCAAAATGAGTTTGAAGTCCATCTCCAGAAAACCTTCACTGGGAGCTCTACTAACCAAAATCTCCACTTCCCAAATATCACTTTTCCTCAAAAGTAACAATTCTTTTGCACCATGTCTAACAGGAAAGCAGCAACAAGCCCCAGGCCTGAGAAAATGCTGTTTTTCTTTCAGATCTCCAAGGTTCACTTCATGTCTTAATGCACTTGGCGTTGCTCTCACCATTAATCGTGTACTGCAGACCAAGAGAAAGTGCTTTTCCAGAAATGACCTCAAACTAAATTCATAATTCTTTAAAAACCAATAAACCCACTGAACCAGAGAGCTCAGCCCTTCTGCAGTGGGCTCCAGGCAAAAACAGCTCTTTATTCCCTTTAGTGAGATCCACTACCACCTTGATTTAAAGCACAGAGTGGGAACTGTTTATATGGTTTAACAACAGTCCTGTGTTTTGAGCCAGGAAAGGAAGGAAGAGGCTGGAAGACACCAGAGGTCCTTTATAAACAGAGACTAGAGATGTCTACATAAATCCAATCCACCACTAAATCTGTATTTTTCTGTGCTAAAGCACAGTCCTACCTCATACTTCTTCCTACACCTCTCAGATCTAGGGCAGCGCCCCTTAACTCTTTCAGATCCTCCCAGAGAACTCCAAATCTTCTGTATTTCATTTTTCTGGAGTTACCATCATCAGGAGGAGAGCCCTCTCTGAAGAGTGGATATTTGTGTGTCAACACCTATATTGGGTGGGTTCCTATCTTCTCACAGGGCAAAGTTATTCTAAGCTGAATACAGAATTTGAGCAGTCACGTCTGTTACACACGGCCTGAAAGATGCTGCAGCTGCTGAAATATTTGGGACACCTCTGCATCCTTCACTGTACAGGAGAGTGAAGGAGAAAAGCAGAGCTTGTGCTGAAACAGAGCCTTAAAAAACACATTGTGCCTGGCTTGAAGTGGTGCCATTAACGCAAGAACAAAGTATAAACTCACCTACGAAAAAACCTCACACAAGAGTACTTGAAGCTGTGCCTGCAATGTGTGTTTTTAACTCATAAAAGGGAATTTTAATTGTACAAAGGCTTTGGAGCCTTTTTTTCTCACTAAGCAGACAGTTAAATTCACCTGACCACAATGAATCCAGGAAACAGGATTTTTCAAAGCCTAATATTAAAGGAGACTTTCAAGACTTCTTTCACTTTGCCGTAATATTAATGTCCATATATTGGACATCATGGAGAGGAATACAACCACAGAGCTTTGCCAACTGATGATAAAGCCTTGCTGGGATTTTGTTTCTACAAGTACCACCCCTTTTAGCCAGAAAACTCTCACGTATGTAAAACATATCCCAGTGAAACAAAGGGTCGGGTTTTTTAGAAATCCTCCACACCACACAGAGAGAACTCACAGAATTTATCAGAATAGTGCATCCCTCAGGAGGATTTGCAAAGGAATCAGATAAATAACAAATAACAAGTGTGCCCAGAACTGCAGTTCCCTGCATCTGGAGAGAGGCCCTGGCACAGGGTGCCCAGAGCAGCTGTGGCTGCCCCTGGATCCCTGGCAGTGCCCAAGGCCAGGCTGGAGCAGCCTGGGACAGTGGGAGGTGTCCCTGGGTGGAACTGGATGGGCTTTAAGGTCCCTTCCAGCCCAAACCATTCTGGGATTCTCTGTAAGTTCATTACCAGTTAAACTTTACAATAAGGAGTAAATGGGTTTTTTCCCACAGTGCAACATTGCTTTTGTGAAAGTAAGAAAACCACATCAGCTCTCTGCTGCCATCCTTGCTTGTATCTGAACCCCTTTTCACATTTAACCAGTTCAAATCACTTTGCAATGCTATTTCCCAGGCAGCACAGGAATAAATCAATCTGAGAATGGAATGTCCATTACCACCTTTAATTAGGCTTATTGGACAAGCTGCTGAGTCTTTTGGAAAGGAAAAATGTGGATCCTTACTAATCTAGAATTGAAAGAAATTTGGATTAGAACTACAGGCATTTAACTGTCTGCAGTGCTTATTCTGGGGAATAATGCACTTCAAATTTTTCTGAAAATACGGAGGAACTGCTGATTCCTCTCTCCCTGCTGCAGGGAGACAAGGGCTGGGAGAAGATGGCCTTTGTTACAATACTCAAAAGGGGCCTCAGGATAGAGGAGACTATTTTCCTTCTCTCCTTATTTTGCTAGGTTACCTGCAGGGGAAAAAAACCCACAATTTTTGCATTCTGGGCGTTGTTGTATGTTCCAAATAAAAATTCCAAGCCTGGTTCTCTCCAAAATGTCACTCTGGACTATTACGTGCTGGACAGAGAACATCCTCGGACACCAACGGGCAGTCTGTCTATGTCACAAGGGATTGATACGTTTGAGACATACATATAATTTTTTTCAGACTGGAAACACCTACTGTGACAATGCCCAAAGTTCCCAAAAAGGCACCAGGCAAGGAACTAAAAGGGTTCAATGACCCAGGTCCAAACTGATGCCTATTCTCCATTAAGTAATCAAGAGTCCATCTCAGAACAAGAACAGAGTGGAGAAAAGTTCAGCTTTAATCCCAAGCCTTAGCACTGTCCTCTATCAGTTTTACTCATTTTACTGTTGTGCTTTTATTTTACATTCACAACTATGCAAAGCTTTTTGTTCTTTCAGGGTGACACAGAGGCACAGGATACCAAAACCTGTAACATGGGGATGTTCAGATGCTGGGGGAAGAGAGGACGGTGCTAGAACAGCTCAGCAGGAGGAAGCACGAGGTGGTGGAGCTTTGCAACTTCCTTAAGCTGCTTAACTCCAGATAAGGAGCTTATGCAACTTCCTGAACTCTGGAGAACACTCAGCAAGTGACAGCAAGCAGTGCTCAGGTTAACTTACACTTGGGACAGGCACTTCATGATCCATCCTGCCCTCTTACCGAGGAAAGAAGCAAAAAACCCAAGTCCCCTCCCAAAAAAAACCATCTGTCCAGAAAAAGTCAGGTACAGTTCAGTAGAGGAGACGTTCCATGTTTGTTTTCCTTGATGTTTCCCTTGCATGACCTGGGGAGTCATGGGCAGGTCTGCATGACCAGGGAGACCTGGGCAGAGCAAGCCCAGCTTCTGAGCCAGAGGTGATTGCACCTCTCTAAGTGGAGCCTGACTATGAAGGAGCTGCTTTGTGGGACTTCTCTAAAAGTAGAGGTTTAGGAAGGAGAATAAACACTGCAGCCATTCCAGTCACCAGACAGAACCACTGAGAGCTGTTCAGAATCCTCAGCTGAAAATAAACCTCAAAATAACCCTATCAACCCACAAAGGGCCTAGTCAAGGGTATTCATGGGCATGACAGGGACAAGGTCAAAGCCCTTGATTGAGTTCCATCCGAGCTGGGAACGGAACGAGTAACAAACAGGAGAGAGACTGAACTGAGTGAGTAACAAACAGGAGACGCTCCAGTCCTCTCAGCAGTTGAAGAAAACCTGAAAGAAGCTCAGAGAAGTCCTTTCCTTCACCTTGATGCCTTCTGGAGAGGCACCAATGCCACCATCACCACTCCCAGGGGTGTCAAACACCAGCTCAGGGCTCAGCAACCACCACGGGCTGGCACCACTCCCCTCTTCAGCCAGGTCTGTGCTTCTGGGGTGTTTCCTCATCAAGGTTCAACTTGTTTCAGCTGTTTTGTAGGAGGGCAGATCTGCAGAACAACTTTCCAGCCCCCCAGTGCACCTGATGAAATACTGGAATGTTCTCATCTCTGGGTTTCAGTGTGTGAAGCACAGTTATGTGGCAAGGAAGAACCTGCTACAGAACAAAGTGCCAAGCAAAATCCACAATCTCTTATTCCAGGAGAAGAGGGGATGAAACTCTACTTATCCTTTATTTAACAGTTGCAGAAGAACAGCACTGTTAGATAGAACAGCTCTTCTGTTTACATTTTAAGCTTATCGAGGAAAAGAGATGCTCAAGGAGACTACAAACTACAGCTTTTAAAGCATTAGAAACACAGCTCTTTACCAGAGCCACGGCAATTTTTATTTTCTTCAGCAATACAATAGCAAAAATAGTCAATGTGAGATTCAACATCAAATAGCTACAAAAATTACAGCGAGAAATTGAAAAACTGCGAGATCTATAAACAGATTAAGCTCCGCAACTAAAAGGAAAACTACCATGTGTATGCAACCACTTCAAGAAATGTATTTGATTCCACAAAGACTGTTGCCAGTCCTCTGTAAGGCTTCATTGCTTTTTCCACTATAATTTCAACGGGATTTTTAGACCAGGAAAGAGGTGAGACAATCAATGAGAGAAGGAATAGTGCTGCGTGAGAATGCAGCCCCTCAAAAACGGGGGAGAAGAGGAAAATAACTCTGGTTTACATTAATTTAGCTCCTTCTAGGACAAAAGCTAACTCTTGCTTAGTCAAGAGCAGAAAACAGACGAGTCAGTGCCCAAGAATGGAAGGGGTTACACACGAGCAGCTGCTGCCCCTTATCTTGTCAAGAAGGAAAGAACAAATTTAAGTGCACTTCCCCTGCAGCCAGGCAGTGACAGCACAGAGCTCCTGGGGGCTGTGAGCAGCAGCCCTGGGCTCAGCCAGGTCCAGCTGAACTGGAACTCAGCTCTAACACACCAAACCGACGTTTTCAGCAGGAGTTTACCCAGCCAACTTCCACCACTCTTAGCAGGGAGACATTTGGGCAAGCACACAGAGGTACATCTTCCTTCTTTTGGGATCAATGGTGAGATCTTGTGTCTAAAACAGAACGTTTTCTGTGGGGTGGAAAGCTCAGCGTGCAAACAGGTGCTTTTCATACACCACTGAAACACAAACACAACAGCTCTGCAGCATCAATAAATCTTTATCCTGAGCAGGTGCTCACTGCTAAAAACGTGCACTTAAATGCTCAAACTGATGCAGCTGAAGGACTACAAACCATGAAAACTTGGGATCTTCTACCGATCCTAATGGTGGAAAGGAATGCATACATGTCGGGGCAGATGTGAACGGCTCTTCATCCTGTTTCTTTAGTCAATTTGGTTTTTTGGGAATTGCAACAAACAGGTCACTGTTTAACTGGCCAGCAGGCTGTTCCTGAGCGCACAAACTTCAGGGGTCAGGAGGGGCTGGTGGCCAAGCAGTGACCTGGCAGCAGTGCTACCAAAACCCCGTTTGTAAATCACCCTGGGAAAGCAAACGTGCATTTACAGCCTTTTTTTCCATTGCCATTTGCAACTCGCACCAGCACGCTGGGCTGAGACGTTAAATAAATAACCCAGGGTGCTGCACAGAGCTCTCCTCCCACTCTGCTTTGCCCACACAACAACCTGCACCACACTTGAAGCAGCAGGCACCAAAAATTTCCTATTAAACAAAGAAAAGCCATGGCAGGAAATGCTGGTATTTCAGTCATGATCTTTTGATGTAAAAGCTGCTCCACCCAGGACCACCAAGGGCTACTACCTGCTCCAGCATCTCTTAAAAATCAAGTATCTCACTCACTCCCTCTGGCAAAAACAGACCCCGTTTTCATGGGTTTAGAAACCAACTATCCTCAAGCAGCAGGACAGATGGACAGGAGGGACAGACACATCCAGGTGACTGCAATGAGCGTTAGGAAGAGAGAATAAAATCAAAACATTTCGCAATATCCAGGGAAATAAACGGTGCTTTCTGCATCAACCATACCAGTTGAATTTCCTGGTTTCTCCCTGTAAAATACCTCACAGTAATATGTCATTAAAACAGTATTTTTCATCTTGCACATTTCACCAGGAATGCTAAGAGATGCCAACTTCAACAAATGGAATGTCTTCAAATGCAGAGATGCGTGATCCTTCTGCAAATGAACTATGAAAATCTGTATGCTTGCAAGCTAAACAGAATTTATCATTTACTGATCCACCCTGGATTGGATTAGACAGGAATTGCTCCTTATGTAGTCAAGTACTGCTGTTCACTGGAAATTACTGTCCTGACCTCAGCACAAGCAAAAGGGATGCTGGACATGCTTCACATTTAGCCAGACTGTGGAAAACCAGTTGATTTTCCCCACCAGCTTACTCCAACGAGAGGTTTACAGCTCCAAACAGCTGTAATTTATTATATTTTAGATTTCACAAAAGGCCTGAACATGTTGAGCAGTAATACTCTTCAGAATTGTCAAGGCCCATTGAAGTGAAATATGCTTCCCACATCAGGAACATGGCACTGCGATTTCAGCAGTGCTAGAAAGGCAGTAGGATTTTTCTTTTTTAAATGAGGCAGTACACAAAAAACAGGAATAGCAAGAGGAGCATTTTTAGAATGGTTAATACCAGGGTAGCTCATTACTACTTATAGTGTTGCTGGAAAAGGAATCTGGATTTAACCATACACTTTCAACAAGGCTCAAACCACTGTTTTGAAACTACAGTAAAATTCGAAATTTCTCACTTCTCTGTTAAAATCGAATGTACAGGAGTGTCTTTCCTCAACCATACAGCTCAAAACCAATGGAACAGGACAGAGGAAGGGATGGATAGGAATAGGTAGGAGACCTGCCTATACCTGGTGCCTCTTCCAGTGCTGTGTCCATCACCCCTCGCTCGGACAGAACAGGTCTGGACTCCCCAGCTTCCCTGGCACTGCACCAGCCCCTCACTACGGGTACAACCTGCTTTATCTGGTTTTCTTCATTTAAACCCGGTGTGGAGGGGCTGATGGGTAACAGCTGAACCAGTTTGGCCGTGACTCGTTCTGCAAAGGAGCTGGGATGGGAAAAGCAGGGCCAGCTGCTGCCACAGCTGGAGGGGGCGGTGCAGGAGCCCTGCTCCCCTCAGCTGCTGGAACCGCAGCACATCGGGGAGCACAGGGCTCCCCAGATCTCAGGGAGGCTCCTGGCACTGCCTTTTAAGGCAGATTTCACTTGCACAAAGAGTTTTTGAAGCTCCTTCCTGCTCACCCCTATTCACTCCTCGCCATCGTGTCTGTGCTCCCCTCAAACTGCAGCTCAGAAATGCTTTATTTGGGTTTTCCAGCAACCAAGAACGGGCTGACAAAAAGAACCTCCCAGACAAGCCTGGTCATTCCTGCTTTTCTCCTATTACCACTCACCCCAAAGCCTTTTACAGCCCACATCTCATTTTCTGGGAGCCCCCCACCCTGGCAGCTCTGCAGTCCCGATTTTAAACACTTTGTGATTCAGCCAAACACAGATAAAGTTCCTCCTGTGTGCAGTCAGGATTAACAAAACCCCAACACACATGTCCAGGTTTCAAATCCTGGCTGTTCCCATTAAATGAGTTCGTCAGAAGAGAACGAGCTGCAGGTGGGATCGTCCAGGGCTGAGCACAATTTCAGCAGCTCCCTCAGCTGGAAATGCAACACCTTTGCTGGTTTATTATTCTTTACCTTGATCAACACAGCTATTTTTCAAGAGAAAAATACCTGGATGTTATAATTTGGGGAAAAGTCCCATATGGGCTATGCCAAATGAATGTATCACTTATTTTAAGGAGTATTATTATACTTTGTTATATTTTAAAAGTGAAATTTGATGGGTATTAAAACTAACTGCTCTTTCAGAATAAAGCCAGTGCTATAAACACTATGATTCAAACTTCAATTGGTATTTTCTCAGACCAAATTTCAACATGCAGATTTTAATTTTACATTTAAAAAAACCAGCTAACTCCATTATTTCATCAGCTGCCCATCACCTTCACTCTTCATTCAATCAAATACAAGACTGAGAATCCATAAGATTTTTGAACTCCTGCCACTTCCCCTCACTTTGTAGTAAGTCTTTTCTTTGTAGCAGACCGCACATTAAGAAGATAAATATATATGTAGTAAATTTCAGCTGACTGTAGTCAGAGCTTTTCTCCCCCCCTTCCCACTTTTGCTACCTCAACAGGGCTCTCCTGGATACACTTTTGTTTAAAAGGCCATCAACTTTGAGCTTGTTTTCATCTGTCTCAGTGGACAAGAGATCTGTGTGGCTTTTTGAGCTCCTTCTCAGAAAAGTATTTCTCAGCTTATGCAAACCTGCAGCCTTTACCTCATCCTTCCCTGGTTGAGGCACATTACAAGGTAACATTGATAATTATTTAACTTTTTCCTGTAAATCATTTTCCTCCACCACATCCTGTAAGATGTGGACCATCAAATCTCCACTGAAAAGTTTGGGCTACAATTCTAAATAGCTTCACTAAATCAGGGTGGAGATGCTGGCACTGCAGAGAACTACAGCTCTTCCAATTTCATTTTTCTGCATCCCAGTTGTTTTTCAATGGGATAACCACTGACTGAACTACCCCTGGTTTGGCAGAGAGACAGAAACTTCAGCTACAGAGTTGCAAAACAAAATAAACCAACAAAAATACCTGGGGAAAGAATTGCTGCCACTGCAGATATACCTGTCCCTTCCAGCCCACAGAGAAGCAAGGCACGTGCATTTCCAGAGCCAGTTTCTGTGGCACATTCAGATTTGAAGAACCAAAACATTAAGTTCCTAAGCTTCCTCAAACAAAAGTTAATTTCAGAGTATCTCTCCATTTAATCCATCTTGACATCACCCATGCACAACAGGAGCTTCAGCAATGCTTGCATCACACAAGTCCCTTGAAAAAAGTGATTTCTTATCACTTTTATCTTCAGTAGTGTTCAACTTCAATGCGTGCATCCCAGGGGACTCTGACCCAGTGCTCCCTGGGTTCCAGGCATGAACTGGGAGGTTGATTTTGTATTTGATAGCACAACCAAACAGACCTGGCTCCAAGCTGAGCACCAAGAAGGACAAAAACTGATACAGACAAAAATTACAGATGAACAAACTTCCCATTTTCCTTGACTTCCTGGTAAACCAAGACCAGGCTTGTAATTATTTCTCAAGTCATCCAAAGTCAGGAGGGATACTCACCTCCAGCCCCAGTCATTCCTCATCACTAATAACTTCCCTCTCCCTGCAGGCTTGCTGGCTCCTCAGACAGCCTCACACCACTGTGAATACACAAAAAATCTTGTTTGCAGACTGCAGTTAATCTGTGTCTTCTGGTATCAAAGTAAATCCTGATAATCACTTCCATACATATAAAACCACTGGCTTATGTCACTCGTACGACTCAGCCTCTTCCAGGAAGAACAGTAAAAAGATTGAATCTATTTGCAGAAACCTCCCGTTGCTGTATCACAACAACATTAAGATGTTCTTGTGGTATTGCAATGGGAAAATTCCCACAAGAAACACCGCAAGAACATAAACATAAACAACATCAAAGACGAGGCGAGGCTTGCTCAGAACAAACAAACAACCAAAACCACCGCCCCTGCTCAAGTGGTTGGAAGCATTTGTTTGTGGGTGGAAACTCCAGCAGAAGCACTACAGAAAAGTGACAGGAAAATATGGAATCGCTCCTTAGCTACGGTGACGTGATCCTCAGGAATTTAAAGAAGAAGTTCTTTAGGTAGGTCCATATATCACACCCAGATCTGGGATTTGCAGTGTACAGCCAGCTGGATGCATGCTTGGATTTCTGGACAAGACCCCAACTCAGGTCACCACCACTGGAGCTGAGGGAGTGCCGGGGCTGCAGAGTCACCAACCAGAGCTTGCCACCACCCCACAGCAGCTCCAAAGCACAAAAATTCCAGTGGGTTAACTTCCTCAACACAGAAAAAAACCAAGTTTCAGATCAGCTAGACAACCTCTACCTGTTCTATTCACTGAGGTGCCATCCACAGAACCCACTCTGGAAAAACACCACTGCCACTGCCAGCTCGCAGCTCCTTGCTCCGAGCCGCAGCTCCCGCTGCTTTATTCCCAGAAAACACCACCAGCTTCCAGCTCCAAGCCTGCAGCTCATCCCCTGCAGTGCCAGGCAACGCTGAGAGCACGGGAGAGAAGCACAAGCGCCGTGGATGCTGTGGGAGCCCTGAGGAGCAGGGGAGAGCCAGCGAGGCAGGACGGAGCTCACTGCACCCTGCAGCCTCAGCACCACGCCGGCAGCATTTTGGCAAAAATAAACACCTTCACCAAAGCGTTTCCCTCAGATGCTTCCACAAATGCATTTGCCAGATTACTGTGGAAAGTCTCTTGCACAGTAACTTTCTGGAACAATTCCTCATGGGGTGGCAGCACACTTTGAGTGCTTGCAAGTTCAGCATTTCCATTCCTGATTTTAATGTTTTGTTCGTAACTTCCCATACACATTTGAAAAACACATCACTGAACAAGCCCAGCACGCAGCTTAAGCTACAGTTCAAGTTTCTCTTGCAAAATACAGCAGTCAATACTTTGGAGAGTTTCTTGTCCTTCATAAGGTCCTGGTTTTTTTATTTTTGCACTCACAATAAAAATACTGACATTCTTTCCCCTCGTGTAAAACGAGCTCTGTGAGGACAGCTAAAAATCGGTATTGATTCTGTGCGTGTGTCAGTGGCACCAGTAAGGTAATCCTGCCTAACCAGTTCCCACCCAAGGCTACCGCTGGATCATTTCCCATCAGGAATGGGCTGATCTCCCTCCGCCGCATCCAACAAAACGGTGCTTGGATTTTGGTTAACCACAGCCAGGCACCACGCTGGACCGGCAACCAGCTCACACATACGGCGATGCTGGGGAGAACAGCAGCTCGCAGCCAGCGAGGTAGGAACCACGACAATAAAGTTGCGAGCGGGAAGGCAGATGAGCGGTGCGAGCAGGAGCAGCAGAGCCGGCGAGCCCTGCAGAGGCTGCGGCGGAGAGCGGGGCCGGGCAGAGCGGGGCAGCGGCCGTGCCAGAGCCGGGCACCGCTCAAACTCCGCCGCCAGCTCCGGCTGCTCCGAGGGAAACCTCCGCCATCGCCAGCACTTGGTCACACCGGAGCGGCCGCGAGGGCGGCGCAGAAACAGCGAAATTATCACTCGGGAGGGAAAGGAAAAAGCTTTTCAGCAAGGCTTCGCCGGCGTGGTGCGGGGGCTGTTTCAAAGCAGCACGCCCGGTCCCCACCGAGAGAGAGCTGGGGGCGAGCTCCCGTGCGCGCCTTCTCGCATTTGAGACAATTAGCACTTCATTAAAAGCGAAGCCGGAGCCGCCCAGCTTTAGAACTTGAGCAACTCGGGACTCACTCGGAACAATTCCGGGGGTGGGAAAGCCCCAACCCCGAGCACACGCTCAGCGCTCCGCAGCCNCGCTCAGCCCTCCGCAGCCGCTCGCTCCGGCTCCGCCAGACCCGGGGCGCATCCCCAGCCCTGGGGGAGCCACGGGCGCCTGGCGGAGCCCCCGCGCCGGGGACGGGCGGGTCGGGGGGAGGCCAACAGCTCCCTGCAGGCAGGCGAGGAGCCTCGCAAATGCCATCAGCGAGGATCACCCAGGCGGGCAGCGGCACGTACCGAGCGCCCGTGTCTAGCGCTGCATCCCCCGAGCCGGGCGCTGCATCCCCCGAGCCGGGCGCTGCATCCCCCGAGCCGGGCGCTGCATCCCCCGAGCCGGGCGCTGCATCCCCCGAGCCGGGC
>VZRO01005790.1:534318-556684 GCA_013397915.1 Daphoenositta chrysoptera | reverse complement strand
ACCCGCGGAGGGTGGATGCGCTCCCGGGGAAAGGTGAGGCGTTATGGCTGAAATAAAAACTCCATCTCGTTTCTGGGCTGGAAGCCCAGGGAAGGAGTCGGGCTCACGTAGGTCGCTGTGCAGGAGCCGGATGGAGGTTTTATTGGATCTGGCTCCGGCTGATCACAGCACTAGAGCTGTGTGGTGTAATTAAGGCCGAGCAGAATTCCTTTAAGTCCCCCCTTTTTTTTTAGCAGGTAGCATTAAGATTCCTGAAACCTCTGCTATCTTTTCAGCATCCCAAAGCACAGTGAAGTGTGTGTTATTAGAAGTGTGCATTAGCTCCTTGTGCTTCAGTTGAAGTCAAATTTTGCCAAGGATGGTTTTGGCTTCAGAGCCACAGTGAAGTGTTGATGTAGGAGAGTCACTCATACACCACAGAATGGCCTGGGTGGAAAGGGACTTTAAAATTCATCCAGTGCCACCCCTGTCATGGCAGGGACACCTTCCACTGTCCCAGGCTGCTCCAAGCCCCATCCAACCTGGCCTTGGACTCTTCCAGGGACGGAGCAGCCACAGCTTCTCTGCCTCACCACTGCCTCACCACCCTCTGAGTAAAGAATTTCTTCCCAAAATCCCATCCAGCCCCGCCCTCTGGCAGTTTGAAGCCATTCCCTGTGTCCTGTCCCTCCATTCCTTGTCCATTGTCTCGCTCCATCTTTCCTGTAGCCCCTTCAGGCCCTGCAAGGCCACACTGAGCTCAGCCCAGAGCTTCTCCTCTCCAGGGGCACAATCCCAGCTCTCCCAGCCTTTCCTCCCAGCAGAGCTGCTCCATCCCTCTGCTCATCCTGGAGCCTCCTCTGGGCTCTCTCCAGCAGCTCCAGCTCCTGCCTGTGCTGGGACCTCCCCAGAAGGGTAAAAGGGCTTCATGGCTGTCCTCTTGTACATAGAGGAATTTTGGAAAGGGTGGTGATGCTTTGTGCTCGTGGCCTAAAGAGGGAGGACATGAGGAAAACAGTTTGCTTCTTCAGCGAGTAAGATTTAAGTCTCTGCCACCTCCGTTTCCCTTTCTGTCCAGTTTTGTCATGAATTATTGAAATGTGCTGGCTGAGAAACAATGACATCTCCTCTGGGGACAGGAGAGACTTGACACAGCATCTGTTGACCCAGACTCAGGGCTGGAGCCCTGACCTGAAGAGATGTCCTTCCTCTTCATGCATGTGCCAGTCTCTAATTAAGGAATGTCCAGCACTGAAGTGTAGCCACTTCTGTAATGAAATGTGGCACTGGTCTGAGGAAGGGACGTCAAAAAATAAATTATCTCAGGAAAACAAGATGCATTTTTAATTGGCAGAGTGTGATCAAATAGGACTGACAGCGATGATAGAATTACAGGGATTTAATGCGTTCCCACGAACTGGGCACTGAGGTTTGCAGCAGCGAGGTTCAGCTCAGCCCTGGCACGGAGCAGGAAGGAGCACTCAGCCTGTCTGGAGCTGATGCAGCACAGGCTGGTAACTCCACCACATCCCTGAAACTCCACCTTGGGCTTTTGCCTAGAAGACAATATGAACTTTCAGTTATTATTGCACAAAGCCTTAGCTAGGACTGGGGTCAAGCCTTGGTTCCACAGCAAGCTCCAGCCAGGTAGGAGCGTGGTGGCTGTGAGCTCCTCTGTGGGGCAGAGGCTGAGCAGACCCCGAATGCAGATTTGGCTTCCTCAGAGCTCTGCTGGTCACATATTCACAACACCCGAGTCGCTTGGGCTTACAAGAGCTGACAAGGTCAGGGACCCGTGGCACAGCTCTCCACATGGAAATATCAGCCGGAGCTGTGCGAGGCCAGCATGAGAAGGATAGGCTGTATTTTTATGCTTGACTGACCACAGAGGCTGTTCAAATCTTGAAAATGCATCCTGCAGCTTGCCTTCCCCGGTGTCCTTTGTCACCTCCAGCCCAGCCCCATCTTCGGACTCCTTTGGCCAACTAATATATTTTTTCAATTTCAGTTAAGTCAAGGACTTCAGATTCCTGTTACAGGTATCAAGTTAGGCCACATAAAAGATGCTTTTATTTTAAGTTTGTCAGAGAGGCACTTTATGAGATTGTGAGGTTGAAAAGATGACTCTCATCTTGGAGATGACAAGTTAAAAAGGACAAAACCCACTCTTCCCCTCACTTATTTTCCAGCAACCCAGGCATGCAGAAATAGAGGGTTTGTAAGCACTTTTCCTGTATTCATTTCAGAAAACACAGCAAAGCTGCAGTATCACCATATACTTACTGAAGGGAAGCAATTTGCAGACAGTGAATTCTCTGGGGTTACCTGGAATGTTTTCACAGAGTCCCTGAGCCTGTGCTGCCCTCCTGCCCTCTGGGGCTTCTGAACTCACTGCAATATTCACGTTCAGTAATAACAACTTAATTGCCAGTCTCACACTCCTTCCAGCTAATGATTTTTTTTCATTTCCAGTTGTCATTCAGACATCACTGTCGACAGGTCTCTGAAATGATACACGAAGAACAGCAACGCTTCTACTCGAGTGCTGTCTAATTAATGCTTCCTAAGAATCAAACGGGGAGAAAACCCCAGCTTTAATTTATGAGCACAGGTGTAAGCAGGTACATGAAGATCATATTTAAACTTCCCAATTAATAATTTGTTTTGAAGAGCTGGCTTAACCCTGTCCATCCTGATGGCAGCTGGTGTAGACCTGAATTACCAACTTGCTCCTGTTAACTACACCCCCTCACTGTTCTCTGCCAGAGTTGCTATATCCTCTTCCAAGCGATTTTTCCATGTTCACGTTTTCACCATGTGGATTGCCCGCGTAACTTTTGTGTCCTGCTTTGACAAACCTCATTTTTTCAAAATTTAGATGGAAATCTAGCCACCACAGGCTTAGATACACCATAAATTCCTCCAGAAAAAAATCAATCAGCGCTCGTCTCCCAGCTGCTTTAGCTGTCTAAGAGTTTCTCTTACCACTGGCAGAAATACCAAGTAACTCCCCTCAAGCCTAAGTGGAACTTGTTTTGTAAAACACCCTCTGGGACATTGCCAGAGTGGGATCTTGTCAATGGGGCTCAATGGACCTTTAGTCTGGTCTTAACACTGACAATCACTATCAGTTTCTTTCCAGTTGAGTGAAACAGCCACTAGAAAGTAGAATATTAAAAATAAATTAAGAAACAGTTGAAAATTCAGTTTTCTGTCCTTCTAGGTGTGAAGGTTACAGCAGCCCACCTTTTCCAATCATACTTTCAGGCATAATAGTGTCAATGGCAAAAATATATGGACAAAAGTATAGGAAGCTTTGGATGCAGTTAAATGAGTAGAAAATGGACTCTTTCTGGTTATACTTATGGGATTCTTATTTAAAGATAAGTGCTTAATGTAAATTTAATCTTCCTAATTTTTAAGAAACGCTTCCCTCCTTAAGCCGACACTGATACCAGCTAATCTGAGGCCGTGATCTGCAGGCACAGTTAAGAGATTGTGCATTTTTCTCAAGATCGAGGTCATCTGTAAGAACTTGATTTGTTTTCTGGAATATCTGTATCACAGGCCAAGCCAGTTCCCCAAAGCACAGGGCCATTCCTGGAGTGGTGGTGCCACAGGATAAGCTGTGGTCACTGCCGTGCCTGGTCCACGGTCACCAGCACGGACCCCAACATCAGCCACGCTCCTCGTGCTGTATTTTGTCCCCATTTTGGACAATCCTGCTCTCCACAGGCCTGGGAGGCGTTATCTTAAAATCATTCTGTTCTCCAAGCAGCCAGCACAGCTCTGGTGCATTTCCCTGCAGTCAATGGTAACACTTCTTTTGGCATCAAACCCGATCGATTAAATCACCCAGCATTTTCAAATTCCCATTTCACTGCCTCCATGAGCTGCTGCTCGTGCTAATAAATGGAGAGAGCAACTGGTGTTGGGAGCAGCAGGAGGGAAGGGCCGGAAGGGGGAGGTTAATGAGAGGCCCTGTCTGTAGGAAGGAAATTAATTCTGTGGCTGGATTAAAGTGCAGGGCAGGAAGCTGACACGGAGCCTGCTCCAAGGGTTTACACCTCTGTAACAACCCAGATCTGGTGTTCTGGGGATGCAAATGTCCTTAACGCAGGCAGCACCTGCAGCAGGCCACAGCGACGGCTCCAAAACCCATAAAAGAAAGTGGATTATGGGCAATTGTGCTGCAGAGCATCGCACAGAAAGAAAATGATAATAGGAAGGTTAAGTGCCCAGCGAGTGCAAACTGATACACTATATCTTGAAATCACAGAGAAAGAAAATTAAATGGGGAAATGATTTCACATATAGGTAGATGGAGGCATAAAAGCAATCTATGAGGTCTGGGAGGGAGAGCAATGAGAGTGGTGCTGTCAGATGTGCAGCCTTTTGCCCATTAGAAAGAAGTGATTGAAGGCTAATTCCAATAAACAGGCAATTTTAGTTTTATCATGATTTCAGGAGGATTTTTTTTGACTCTGCTTTTGTGTGCCGTTGAAATATTTGTGTATTAATAGCTGCTCATTTTAATAGCATTACAGTAATTTGAACATCTGCAGCTACCAGGCATTAAAACATGATCACTCCCCTATATTTCAAGTTATTTTTGCAGTACTTCTGCCTGATTTTGTCACATCCATTAAAATGCAAGGGATCAGTTCTTATCATTACCTATTAGCTGGCAACCTTGAGCTGAAGTGTTGAGCAGGAACCAGCCTGATGCCCGGAGGCCTGGCCAGCAATTCAGTGGAAACCAAAGACATTTCATGGCTGCCCTGGAAGCTGAATGATGGGCTCTGTAACTTTCCTAATCAAATACAATTAAACACAAAATTATATTCCCACCACCCCTGCCATCCTTTGTTCCAACAAATTGCCTGATGTACTATGCAAGTTTGCTAAATATAGAACATTTTCTAAATGAGAGGTTTTAATTCTACCAAAAACTCAGCTTAGTTTATTAAAGAAATGGGATATTTTGTTTAGAGTATTGAGGAGCTCTCACAGGGCAGGAGGCTCTCTCTGGAGGAGAAGGGACTCCTCTCCTGGGCTCAAACTGACTTTTGGGAAGGGCAACCCACAGAGGATAAATGAATCCAAAGCAGGACTGTGAATTTGCTGTTCAGGGGGTGAAGACAGAAACCAAAGCACAGGCAGCCACTGCCAGTAAAATGTGGTTAGAAAATATTTGACCAGCAAAGAAATACTCCTTAAGAGTGCTCTGAAATGGGATCACTGGCACCGTCATGCTGAGGAGGAGAGGAGGAAACAGCAGCCTCTCCTTTCCTTCTCAGCCTCACAGGGATTTTTCACTCTGCTCAAAAGAGCTTAACCCATATTTTAAAGTGATTTCTGTAATGGGGCGATATTTGCTTGCAAATGTGGTGGAGGATTTTAGTCTTTTCCAAAGCCTTTCATTCTAGCTGGGGAATGCATGGCAGCCAACACCTGAACATCAGGAACTCTCAACGCTTCAGCCTTTTCTTACACAGCACCTTCCGTGCAGCCCAGGAGGAATTCTGCAGAACTTTAAAAATTGCCTGACACTTTAAATGTTAATTTAATAAAGTAGGTTCAGGCTCCAGCATTATGCAGTTTCATTCATGAGTTAGCTCAGGCATCCCAAACATGTCTGAGGGGAAGAGAGGTAAATGCATTTAATCCTTTGCCAGCAGGATCAGATGCAGCCAGATAAAACAAGGAGCATAAATAACAGTGACCTGGAAAGAAGCAAAATGAAAACCAGCCTACCTGAGAGATAAACAAGGCAAAAAAGGGCTCCAGGAGCTTGGATTCGGTGAAGTGTTTCAGCCACTATTTACATTTGTCTCCATGAAAACACACGCCTTAATTCCTGTCCAGGTTAAGGATACCTCCCTAAATCAAATATTAATAATTTTGAGATCTATAAATACCCTGATGGGAACACTCTGCATCAGTAATGAATACAAATGACCCTGTGCAAATGTCTTTGAGCAGGAAAAATAAGGAAACCAGCATGTCAGTGACCTCCAGCCAGAACGTTCCTGCAGCTCAGCGTGAGGGCACTGGTGAACCTTAACATATTGAAAACAAATTGTAAAATACGTGGAGAATGTTAAAATAAAAGGAAGATTCTAAGAGTGTTCAAGTTGATAATATGATGTATTCTTTTCCCAGTCCCTGCTGTTGATCCTTCTCATGCCCCTGTCCCAAATTCCATCCATGGCTGGCAATTTTCCACGTTCTTCAATAATTCTGTCAAATTTTCCTTGACAGCAGAGTGCTGGTTGGCTGGAAGATAACATCTCTAATTTCAGCATTAGAATCAATCCAATATCAGGTTTTCTACTCACTGAAACCCTGCATGGAGACCGCTCAAAAAATTTAAAGATGTTGGCCAGAAAGTGGAAGAAAACAAGTTACTGTTTGTTCTGTGTTTTATTAAACTTTGTCCCACTGGATGCTCTTTCTGTTAATTAATTTTTCCTTTACAATTCCAGGTAAGCTATTAATCTATTGACTTGAGGATTTTTCAAAGCCTTTCCAGAAATAAACTCTGGGATGAAAGGATCCTAAGCTATGCATGAAAAGTAGAACGGTTGTTTTGTCATTTTCAAGCCCATGGTTTATCCCAAGCCTCTCTAATTCCCTTTGCATGGATGTCAGATGGAATAATACAATAAAAAATTACCCCTAGATTTTGGTTCCCATTGCAGTGGACTTTTTGTACAGAAAGTTTACCGAGTTTTTATATAAAATTTGATTTTAAAGTCACAAACCTTCCAATTCCTATCATTTTAAAGCAGCAAATTAATAGAGGTTTGGGTTTAAATTAACACTGGTTTTATTCTATTCATGCACTTCCATCTCATTATTTTCCATTCCCTTAATCCCATTGCCCAAAAATTTGCTTTTTGATAGTGAACTCGACAGAAACAGTCAAAAACTCTTGCAGTTCTGGAATGCAAAATCATTTAAATAACATTCTTTTTGCTATTAGCAAAATAATAATAGAGGATAATACAGGAAAATGCCACAAAAAGTTCATTATTGGAAATAGATGTGGGGTTTTTTTCCTATGAATTTTTAAATTGCCTTTATTATGGCTCACTGTATGAAATAAATGTGATTTAAACAGTTGTGCCCTCTACTGGCATAAAGAAAATAATGAAAAGAGAGAAAGAAATCCCTGGTTTCCAGATGTTGTACCAAAGCACGGTGCCCAAATCAACTTTTTGTTGTTCCTTGGGGTTTTTTTAAATTATATTTTAGTCACGTTTGAAGGCTGGATTATTTTCATCATTAAACCCTAGCACATTAATTGCTTACAGATATTACTTTTTAATAAAGAATCTGTTTACACTGTTAAGAGAGTATAAAAAGGCTTTGCCATGGAAGAACATGATGGTGTGGAGGGTGTGTTTACAGAGTTAGGAATAACTTCATTTTTATCAGGCTTTTAAGGAGCTGTGCTATCAGAGACCATGAGAACAAAGCTGTGTGCCAAAGTCCTTTACAGAGTTCAGAGCAACTTTGGAGCACTCATTTTAGAGGAAATCCGTAGGAGTTGATGCATATTTTGTAGTTGAATATAGAATTTAATATAATACAGGAAAATCAAGACCTCACCCTCTGCTGAAACCCTGCTAACCAACCCTTCTTCTCCCATTTTAAAGAAAACTCGCAATTTTCTGTCCTGTCCCCCACTGTTGAAGTTGCCAACTGGCATTAAAGTGGAATAACAAAGAAACAAAACCATCCCCTTTGGTGAGGAACTTGCCCGCTGCAACTTCCCAGCACGGGCAGGATTAGTCACGGATGCTAATTGCAATCCTAATTGACAGATTTATGCCACAATATGAAATCCATTCAGCACAGTGGCAATAATGTTCATGTCTAAAATAGCTGTGGGGAGCAGCCCCGCACTGGGAGTCAGCTCCAGGCTTTTCTTCCAGCCTGCAGGAACCTATCAGGTCCCTCATTTTTCACCTTGTGAAAAATGTAGTTACAGACTGCAGATTAAATGGATACCAGACCACCTGGATCAGAGAAGAAAAAAAATAATTACATCCCAGAAATCTTAATAATCAGCACATGAAGGGGCCAGTGTACTCTTGTCCCTTTCTTTGGCTCCAGCATCGTCCCTCTGCAGTGGGAATGATGCCTTAGGTTTTAACTTTTATATTTTTCAAATCCAGTGTGTAACTCTGAGGTGTCCTGTAGCCTGTGAGCTGCTGTTCTCTCATGCTAAGACAGACAGAACAAAACCTCTCCAGGTTTGCTCTCCAAGGACACCCAGGCTATCCTGGGCCCAAAATGTGTAAACCAACATCTTAGAAGGGGGGTGAGCTTGGGGTAATTACATCATTAGCTAAAGTTTTAATTGGTGAATTTATGCTGATCTGCAAATGGACCAAACCTATAAAGGTGTGGGGAACTCGTGACTCGGGGTCCACCTTGGGGTCCATTTTTGGATGCAGCCTTTGGCTCCCAGGGTGCACCTTTGAAGGCCTTTCCAATAAATATCAACCTTTATTTCCTTAATCCTGTCCAGTCCCTGTTTCTAGGGAGCCACTCAAGGCATCAAGAAGAGTTTGTTTACCAGCAGAATCCAAATCATTAATCACAGAATTAAGTTCTAATGTCCCCTCTGAGTGGCTTTATTCAGAGGGACCTGCATCTGCAAACGAGGTGGGTACAAATAGCACGGGGCAGCTTCCAGGAATCCCAGGCTGCTATTGAAGGTTTCCTTGCCAGAGAAAAGCACACTGCCCAAACCAGCTGGAATCCCCCGGGAAGGCAGAGGATGGACGTGTGCTTACAGCACAGCTCTTTCTGCCAACTTCTCTGTGCTGCGCTCGGTTACAATAGAAGTAAATATCAGTGTCTCAGGCATGACTGTCGCTTTGAACTGCTCTGTGTTTCAAGCATATTTAGCTTCATGGCAGAACCTTTTTCTGGGCCAAAAAAGAAAATACCTTTATACTCTAAGTTAAGAACCTACTGTGTATCTTTGCTGAATCAGTGGAAAGCAGAATATTTTTTTGTGTATCACAGGAGTATCTCAGAGAAGAAAAACTGTTCTATTGCCATGATCATCTCCACCCCTGAGCCTGGGAACACCAAACTCTCGACCTTCAGGCAGCTGTTGCAGACAAGTTCACTCCTTGCTCCTGCCATGAGCTGCATGGGGCAGTTTGGGCTTCACGAGTGGACTCCAGTTTATTAATTGGTGACAACAATTAGTCAGAGTGCCCAGGGCTTGACAGCCCTTGGTTACATGTGGGTCAGTGAGGATCTCATGGATAATCATTCCACTTTATCCTCACACCAGAGCTGCTTCCCCATTCCTCTGTCCAGCTCCTTCTCTCTGGCACAATCCCAGCCCTCTGTGAAGTGAGAGTGGAAAGATTTTCCCTTCCTTCCACATTTCGTTGAGTTCAGGCATTTTCTGTGGCCTTAACTCCCGTGGTGGGAATGCAGGTAAAGAACACCTGAGAGGGAAATGCTAAAGGGGCCTGACCCTGAGAGGGAGAGAGGGATCGAGCTGGATCCTTCCCTGAAATTCCCTGCCCCAGAAAATCAACCCTGGTGCTTTTCTCCTCTGACTTCACCACAGGAGCACCTCTCACTCCCAGACTCAGAGAGAACAGACTCACTGCAGCTTTCACACCGGGCAAGGACTTTGCCTGCCAGATGGAGAAGTGCAGAGACGTTCATTGCACAGCTCAGGGTACCTAAATACCAGTGCACAAACAGGATAGAACCTCATAGAAACAGGGAGATCAAACCCCAGGATTTCACCCACTCACCTGGAGTATTCCCTAGATATTTCCTATTATGGGAAGGTGTAAATAATCCCATATAAGGCCACTGGCCACAATCTTCCCGGGCCGTTGCCCAAGAAGGTCACTGACCCATGGTCCTCTTTTCCAGCCCATCTCAGGTGCCCTGGAAGTGTTTCCATGGTTACCCCCGGGCCTGGGGATGATGCTTTTGTGGGCCTTCAGGCTGCTCTGCTAGAACACCCATGGTGGAACCCAACAACTCATCCCCAGGGCCACCTGTGAGGTGACTTTTCTCTTTCCCTTGTAACATTCCTGTGATTTGAGCTTGCCCTGTGGTGAGGCTGCAATCGAACCAACACCAGCCCCACTCACGGTCAGTGAGGGCGGTGCTGGGCTGTGACAGCTGCTGGGGCAGCTCCTGGGAGCACAGACCCCTCGAGGGAGCTCGGATAAGCCTAAAACCTGCAAGCAAACCTAGATCCCCCACTTTGTGACCACACAGACCCCAGGGATGAATGTGGGAAGCAGTGCTGTGATTGCCTGAGCAGCCTGGGGCACTGACCTGGGCCTTGGGTGAGCTTCGAGGCTCCTGGGGGGCACCTGGAGATGGCAAATCCTGGGATGTGTCTCAGCATCTGCAGGCACGGTGTCATCTGGGACTGCTAAAACCTCATCTCTAAGAGCTTCATTCAGCTGCTGGTCTCTCTGCAGTTTGCTTTCTCCTCTCTTGTCTGCCCCTTGGTTTATGGTTCTTTCCCCTTCTGCCGCTGCGATTTTGCTGTTCTGGGAACTTTGCAGAAAAATAAACAGATCAGTGTTTGATGTTGCTCTTTCTGTTTAGAAGTTTGTTTTCCTTTCTTCTTCCATTGCATCAATATTAACATGTTGATTCATAAGCCAAATAAATAAAGGCTATAAATACATTCTTTCTATTTATTTTTTTTTAAATTGCGAAACCTCAAAGTTACAGTTCCCACAATGTGCACATACATTAAAGGCAGGGATATTGCCACCCAAGGCAGCAATCAAATATGCATGAGGGACTTATTTACACATGAGGACTGTGCAAGTTTGAAATCCCAGAACCAAGAAGCACCTTGGAGCTCTCCCTGATGCTGTGTTGGGAAGAAAAGATCCGAAGATTTTGGTCCTTGTGGGCACAGGGGAACTCGAACTCGCCCTGTGCAGAAGTGCTCATGGATAATGGGATGGGGGTTCCTTTACCAGAGCTAAAGATGCTGTGGATAAAGTAATTACTGTTAATTAGCTGAAATCCACAGCCAGAAGGTGTCATAACAACCAAAGCATTATGAACAGAAATCATTGTTCACGGTCCTGACGATCCTGAAATGCTGCGAAGGAATTTCTCCCAGTTTGATTGAGCAGGAGTGAAGAGTGCTCTTTGTGCTGGAGAAGTTCATACTATCCAAATGCTGCATCCTCTGCCATCCACGAATTGATTTAACCCTGGTTTCTGGTTCTCCACAAACTACAGGTTCATCACAATTAGTATTTCTAGGTCATGAATTCAGCATCTCAGCCCCTACCCTTGCCCAGCACTGGGACCTCAGTTTGTACCGAAGGCTGCTCTGTTGCAGGTGATGTTCTTTTCTCTGGGCCTTCCCATTTTAAACCCAGCTTTTCCAACAGTGCAGGCAGTGGTTCCGTTGCACCCTGAGCCAGGTGCAGGAATTTGGGCATCTCCCTCAGCAAGTGTAGTGTTGTTGATAATCCAACATGTGCCTCCTGCTAATGAGGAACAGCCCAGAGAGCCCAGTTCTCTGAGAGGTGCCCTGAGAGGAGAGGCAATTCAGATTTAAAATTTGAACAGTATCGATCATCTTCTTTTCCATGGTCTATTATCACAAATAGTAGAGGCTGTAGGCATCAGATTTCAGTGATAAAAAGAGAAGCAGTGTGTCATCAAGTGCCCGAACTCTTGGTGCCATTAATCTCTTACAATCGAGTAATTAAAAGGAACTGGAGGGTTCCAGAATTTGAAAGGAAGGGCCATTAGCATGTTTAACTATAAGCAGCTGGATATTTTATAGACCAAAATGGGTGAGTGTTGATTAGTTTTTAGGCCTTTGCAGACCCTCTCAGCTGCTCTGGCAGGATTCCTGCAGAACACACCGAGGGAGGATTTATGACCCAGAGGAGAGCACTCGGTGTCACCTTGAACCTGCTCTCACGGATGGGCTTCTGCATCATCACCCGTATCCCTCACACTCAGCATCAACACGTGCCACGTTCTGTGGGGTACAGAGCCTGCTGGCTGCTTCTGTAGAGAATGCATCGGATTTGTTTTGATAGAAATAAGAGTGATTAGCATAAATTTACCTTACCACGGGAACGGCGTTTGAAAGCTGTTGTATCAAAGCACCATCATTTCTGCGGAGCAAGTTGGAGCTGCACTGTGAAAGATGCCTTTTAAAATGCTTCTATTTCTCTGAAAAGCAGCAGGAATTGCCAGACAGATCATTTTTCAAAAATGTTCCAGGATTTCTTGTGGATATTAATTTCTGTTTAAGCCTCTCCAAACTTTGGCAGAAAGACAAGTTTCATTTTTCTCTAACAATTCCTTTAGTTCTGCAGATGTTGTAGCCAGATTGGCAATAAATTTTGCTGAAGCAGTTAACTCAACTTAGGGAAAGGTGCTGTTATTTAATATTCTGTTTCTGTCTCACCTTTTGAACCTTAATTTATAGGTGGTGTCTTTTATAATTACCATTCCATATAAGTCTGCAAAACTTATTAGATTATTATGTTCTCTGCCAATGAGAATCTGATTGTTTTTCTAAATAAATATCTTCAGAAGCAGGAGCATTAAACATGGTGTAAAGGAAAAAAGTCCATTTTATGTCCCATTTCCAAATGGATACACGTGTTTTGATTACACCTCTCTAATTTCCATCAGTCTGTTTCTGTCTCCCCTTTATTGGCCTGATTAAAAGCTTACTGGAATGAGTGGGAAATCAAACCTCTCATTGACTTAAGTGGCTTTGAAGCAGTTTTCAAACAGTTGCTTCACATTGGTTCTTTATTACACTTGAGAAAAGCTCTATTTTCCTCCATTCTCCATTTTGCCTTGCCTAAAGATCAGGAATTTATCTTTGCACTTTCATAACCCCGGACATCTGCACTAGTAACCATCCATGAAGTGCAACAGTTCATCCTCAGTTCAGAAAAAGCCCTTCTGACTGCCAAACATGTTGGATATTGCTGTGAAATGGAGTGTGGCCCTCACCCTGGGCAGCAGCAGGGCTCTGCACGGTCACTCCTGGCTGTTTTGGGAGCACTGCAAAAAGAAATTGCCTTTTTTTCCCTCCTCCCCCCATTCAGCAGAAAATCTAATCAGAGATTTGGGTCCCGTGTCCCACTGACTGTCAGGGGTTTGTGCACGACTTCTGAAAGAAGCAAAGGAAACCAAACCTGCTCCCAGTTAGTCCAAGCTCCCTGTACTGGGATGTATTCAGGGGAGCCACAGATCCCCACAGCTCTGCCCTGGCCCTGCAGGAGCATCTCCTTGGCATTTACCCCTGGCTGGTGCCCAGCTGATGGAGTGATGGTATTTAAGCTGCCAGTTTTGGCAGCTGCCTTCTGTAATTCCGAGACGGGCTCTGAGTTTGGGGTTACGGGTGCTGGACCAGCAGCAATTCAAGCTGACAGGAGATGGCTGTAATTGTTCCATAACGCCCGTGACAAGTAACATTTTCAGAGACAGCAGAACCTCACCTGCAAAACGTGCTCAGCTTCAGTGGCTGCGTTTGCTGCAGCACCTGGACTTGCCATGAGCTCAGGGAGTTTTGTTTTGCTTCAGCGCCTTGGGAAGGACAGAATCTATTCCAAACATGGAAAAGTACCATTCTTCCTGCAGGCAAAACAATCCCTTTGCATCCCAAACCAATCTCTTCTGGCTGAGGAAATCCCGGGGAGCTTTCCTGTCAGGGAAGGAGGCAGAGCGAGGATCATGCTGGAGGTTACACACAGCCAGGGGTTCCAAACCCAGGCTGGCCCTGGCTGGTGACCCTACGAGAGCTCTCCCTCCCTCACTCCGTGTTTTCATGGGTGGGTGCTTCAATTGATCCACTTGAGGAGCTTTTTCTCCCTTCCCTTCCCTCCACTCAGGCCTGGACCTGATCCCCAGGTGCTCTGTGGTCCCCAGGTGCTCTGTAGGTAACTCCTCCCTTGTAAACTGGCCATTAGATTCCAGATTTATCTATTCTGTCCATCCTTGTTGCTGCAGCCCTGCTCCTTCCTGCCAGGCTGTCGGACACCCCAGGTGACTCTACAGCCCCAGGGCACAGTGGTCAGTTGAAATTCAACCCAATTTTGCCTGAGGGTCAGGTGGATCCGATGCTCAGGATATTAAGATTGTGAGCAATCTTGGGAAGAATATGGTTAGGAGTGAAGTTGGAGGAGTGAAGTTAGAGGTTTATATTCAGTGATTGCTCTCGGAGTTAACAGCAAAAGCTCACTCAAGGGGAAACAGCACACACCAATAAGTGTAAACAAACAAACAAACTCCAGCCCTTGGAAATTAGGGAAAGAAAGAGCCTCAGTGCTGCTGCAGTCCCCAGCAAACCTTACTTCTGAGGCTCAAAAAATAGCAGCTTCTCCCCTGAAATACTCGTTTGTTCCTGCAGGGATTTAGGGACGCTTCCATGCAGATTCTGCACTGGACACACTGTTCATCCTTGCAAATTTTGCAAAGTCCTTTTAGAAGTGCCAGGAGACAAACAGGGCAAGGTTTCTTCTGTGGGCTGATCACTTTCTGTAGCACTGCAGTGAAATGTTTGGCACTCAGTGGAGCTAAATTAATAAACTTCTTTATGAAGGCTCGAAGTTACGGCTGCTATATTGTGGAGCAGACAGATAATTGGAGTGGTCAGAGTTGTATCTGCAGTGCTGGGAAATTGATGTAATAATTCTGGACCAGAAATTGTCTAAATAGAGAAGAAAGCATGAGCATATGCATAATATATCTTCTAGAATTCTGCCGAGACATCTAGTGAATTGGATTGGGAGTTAATAAACTGTTAAATAAAATTCCCATGACAAGAAAAAAAAAATTCATTAACTAGGCCTATTGACAGCTTCCCTGATAAGGTAAACAACAGTCCATAATCATTAACAGCTCGTGCAGAGATCTGCATGGGTTTGCTGATACGAGTTCTAATGGAGCCATTGAAAGGGAATTACAGGCACAGGCAGAAGGGACATCGTTCTCATGTGTCACTTTTTATGGTGTTGATTTGTATTTTGATTCCTTTCACGGTGAAGGTTGCCAAGAGTTACAGCTGTCTGAGGGTCAACAAATTTCACGAGGAGCTGGTCCCCTCCGTCGGCCCGAAACAATCCCAGAACCTTGAGCTCTGAAATCCGTGACACCCACGTGGAGAAGAATCATTTGCTGTGATTTATTCTGACAGGGGCATTATTGGGTGCATGTTAACCAGGACAGATGGCTGGGCAGGAGAGGAGTACGAGGAGCTCCAAATCACACTTTTGGAAACTTTTCTCGGCGCGGTGCATCAGGAGCAGAGGACAGCAGTGCCTTTCGTGGGTGAGGGATCACAGGCAGCGAGAATCCATCACTGCTGGCTCTCCCAGCAGAGCACCCACTGCCAAACCTGCACACCAGGCTCCTCCTTCGGGCTCCTGAAGGCTTTAATAACATCATAAGTGTGAATGCACAGAGAGCAGAAATACCAAATATTAATGTGGTGTCACTGCAGCCTCTTCTCTTTCATTACTTTGCCCTTCGAGGCTGCTGTGTGATCTGGCAACAATGGAATCCAGTGCTTTGTATTTCCTCTGGATGAAACGTCCCTTGATGTCAAATTTGGTTTGCAGGCTGGCACTCGTGGAGCAATTCCTCTCAGCCAGAGAAGCAGCAGCAGAGTGTGAGGTTGTTGGCGTGTCTCCAGTCCCATTGTTAACAATTATGACATGACTGTCAAACCTGATTATCAGCTTTTGGGGATCTCTGGGAGATCTTGTAAGCACAGCTGCTTGGCTTTTCCCTCAAACACTGCTCTTGGAAGGCAGGGGAAGAGGGACTGGGCTTTGCCTTCGGGAGGAATCGCTGGGTGCTTGCAGGAGGCCATGGCAACCAGGCTTGTTTTGGGTTCTCCCACCTCTGCTTATGGTGAGGTTTGATAAGTTCATCTCCAAGAGCTTGGTTGCTCTTCAGATGCCTCAGAGAGATATTTTGGCAAGTGGCCATAGCAGCAAGTCAAGGAAGGATGCTGTTCAAACTGAGATGTCTAAATTGGAAAGGAGGAGCTATGGAAAAGGGGGAGAGGGTTGGGAAGTGCAGTGCTATGGTGACCTGCATTCCATGTCTGCACCTGGTGCTTCCTGCCCTGTAAGCCAGGACCTCCCTTCTGCGCTCACCAAATTAAATCCCCATCATCCACCATTTCCATCACTTTCCCATCGTGGAAAACTCACAGATTGCACCAATTGGTTCCTCTCAGGTGAAAATAAACAAGAAAATATCCCCACAGGAGCACACCCAACACACACCTTCTGGTGTTAAATGGTGAAGGAAAATCATCCATTAGCGATTATTTTATCTGTTGGAGTAATCTTTGTCACATTTTGCCCAGAGGGAGCTCTGATGGGGGGTTCCAAAGGCTGCAAGGAAGGAGGGTCTCAGTTCCCTGCTGGGTGGGGAAGCAGATGTCTGCAGACACCCCTGGGAGATGGGGAATGATTATCCCAGGCAGGTGTAAACTCTGCTTATTTGCTTTGCATCACCACCCCTAATCTGCCACGGGAGATGGGGGCTGGAGTTTTAAGCTGAGATGTTCAGCAGGCCTCTGTCTCAGACCCTAATGGCACAAAAAATAACAGATATTACATTTCACATGCGATTTCTTTGAGTTTGGAGCATCCCTCTCCTGCTGGCCTTATCAAAAGTCCCATTGTAATTGGCAAGTTTTCATTTCAGTGGGAATCTTGTGGGGGGGCTCTGGGGGGAGGGCATTGATTTCTCACAACCGATTCAATCTTTTTATATGCCTGACTGCCCTAAATCACTACAAGTAGGAAACTATTTTCAAAATTTCTCAAGAGCCCTGAATGTATTGATTGAGTCTAACTTTGACTTCAGACATTAAATTCTTTCTTTTCCTTGAGAAAAACAACCCCTAACCTTCCATAAGGCCACTTGGTTTCAGTTGTCTGTCTGCTCTTGCTGCATTTATTTATGCTCCTCTCAATGGCATTCAGATGAAACCTTTGACAGCTTCTTCAAAATTTCCTTATTATCGTTTTCCCATTTTCCAATGAAAGTTAATTTTATTCGAATTTTCTCCCATTGTGTTGGTTCAATTACCAGCCCCAAAAAGTTGTTGTATTTTGTGCTAAATAGCAGCATATTGCCTGTGTAGTCATTTTTATAATTATTTCTCCTAAATTCCACTATCCCCAATTAAACTGCAAGAACTTTGAAACTTAGAAGTTGGTTAATGGGGAAAAAACCCTTCACTGTTGGATAAATCTTTTTGCTAATATCCTCCCTTGCCTTTATAAATATACCCTGAGATTTAATGCAGTTAGCATGAAGATTAGTGATAACGTTTTACCTCATTTCCCCCAATCTATTACAGTGAGCAGCTCAATTAGAATTTTTAGAGGTGGTCCATCATGTTAAGGGCTTCCAGTTTGGATTTTAAGTCATGCAAGTGCTCAGCCCACAGTAGCACGTCTGGAGGCTGCAGTGTTCCAAGCCTTACAGCTCAGAGCTGTGTATTTGGAAAAACAGGGGATGTGGAGGCCACCTGGAGTACCTGGAATAATTTACAGTGGAGCAAAATGGCAGCAAAATATAGAGGAAAATTAATTCCTCCATTTAATTAGGCTGGAGAACCCAATTCTAATTTAATGTCTTTGTCACTCAGAAAGTTGCAAATTGTTCTCCAAGTCACTGTCTCACAAGTCATTTGGGGAAAAATGGGAATGCCTGTTACAAACAGGGAGTGAACTTTGAAGAAAGCCTTCCATGTGGAATAGAGCCTTAAGATGTGCACAGGAATTTTCTTTCTGTGTTCACTCTTTTCAGAGGAGTTAAGTCAAATCCCAATTATCAGCTTTATATGCAATTAAAAAAAACCAGATGGATCAAAAATTAGAGAAGTTTGGATAGTCAAAGGCACCTTTTCCCAGAGCAGCTGTCTTTGCCCCTGGATTCCTGGAAGTGTCCCAACGCCAGGCTGGAAATTGGGGCTGGGAGCAGCCTGGGACAGTGGAAGTGTCCCTGCCATGGCAGGGGTGGGACAAGATGATCTTTTAGGTCTTCTCCAACCCAAACCGTTCTGTGACTCAGAAGACACAAGGTTTAGTCTCTGCAGCAATTGCTGGCCAATTTCTTAAACTCATAAATCCATTTCTATCCATTGTAAGAAGAAGGATCCTAAAAGAGGATGCTAGTGGTGAGCACCCCTTGAACTGGAATCTGTAGCTCCAGACAATGAAGCACCTTTTGCCACTCAGGCATTTCTTTCCGGCCCTGAATCCCACTGGAAGGTTGCACACTGCATCCCTTTGCCCTCAGATAATGAGCAGCTGCAGAGGCCAGAGAGTATTTGTGGCATTGGATGAACCTAAAACACTTCCAGCTCCTCCATACAGAAGCAGATTTTGGAGAACATTCCTCCAGTCTGCAATCTGTGTGTCCAGCTGTAGTCCAGGTGTGATCCCAAAGGCTTGCAGGTGCCTTTACATGCAAATAATAAAAAAAAAGAGCACACACTGCAGTTTGCAGCGCTTGTGTTGCAGTCAGGCTTTAGATACACGCAGACATCTCTGCAGAAAGCAGGTCCCAGTGGGACACGGTCCTGGGGAGCGCTGGCACACAGTGACACACCATCCCTGCACTCTCAAATCGCTCTGGTAGCTCTGATGCAGCAGCATAAAGCCTGTAAGAAACTGCACTTCATAAAAACAGGCACTTCCACACACCCAAACTGTAATTCCCTATGAAAGTTAATCTTTTCTATTACTCTTATTCCATTTGTAAATGGAGTGCTGCTTTGAGTTATGGCCTGGTGCAGCACTCCTTTTATGCTTCAGTAGTCATTGCTTTGGTATTTCAGGTATTTATTGTAGAATCTTGTCTGCTCTCATTCATCAAACACCTGCACGCCGGGCCTGCCCAAGGAGAGCTCAGAACCACGGCAAACTTGCTGAGGGGATATTGCAAGTCAGCGTTTCTGTCGCCTCTCTGCAATACATTAATTACAAAACAAATAATCAACAAGTACTTAAGCAGGGGTTCGAGCCAGCAGCATTTCTCACGTGCTTAAATCATAATATCAGAGAGTCATTCAGGTCGGAAAAGGTCTTTAAGGCCATCAAGTCCAACCATCAACCCAGCACCACCACTAAACCATGTCCTCAAGTGCCAAATGCAAGTTCTCTTTGTGCTGTAGCTGAACCCTGACACAGCCAGAAAATCCACTACACAAAATTGAATTTTGCCTTTACGTATATGATAACATTGATACTATTTTTACGAGCTGTCACCTGCATGAAAATGCAGCTTCCTTTTCATGCAGAGAGCTCTTTATTCCATGGGTGCTGTGGAGAATCTTGAAAAGACTCCTGCGAGCTGTCAGCCACTGGTAGCAAATCGATGTAATCTGCATTACAATACTTGCATCGTGACTTTGAAGAGGGACTGAACTTCTCTGGCTGGCTGTGCATCCAGAATCACTTCAAAGATCCCATGTCTGACATTCAGGGATGTTTCTGGCTTTGTTCCAATTCATTGCCTTGTAAGCTGAATTCAGAGGAAGCAGCGAGGCAGCAACAGCCCCTGAGTTCATATCCACGGAATGTGCAGCAGCACAGACCCTGTCCTTGGGCTGGGGTGACAATCCAGGTGTTTTGGCTTTGTGGGGAGGCTGGCAGGGTTTCAGCAGCACCACTTATTTATCACGTGTGCCTAAAGGCTTGCTGACCCCATAGGAAAAGCCCTGCATTAGGAAAAAGTCCAATTTATTCCCGTTTTTTAGAGGCTGGTGATGAACTGTTTGCTGTAGCAACAGAAGACAACGCTGTCACATCTTGCAGATGTTGATATCCCCCCTAAAACCCTGGAAAAAGGTATCAATGTATTTTCATGCACTTGCTATAGTTCACACCCACAAAATAACATCTGCATTGTTCCACTGAAAGCAAATCACAGAAATCACAGAATATCCTGGGTGGGAAGTGACCATAAAGTCATCGAAGCCCAGGCTCTGCAGAGGACACCCCAGGGACCACACCATGTGCCCAAGAGCATTGTCCAGGCACAAAATCTATAAGAAAAAGCACTTTGTCCTCCGAGTTCCAGCAAGCTGACCCTATCATCATCATCATCACCATCACCATCAATCATCATCATTATCCCTGCCCTTTAAGCAATCTGTAAAACCCCGGAGCTCTCACACCTCCCCCCACAATTCTCCAGCACACCCCAAATCCCCCAAACCCCAGCTCCTCCCCAGCTCTTCTCCCATCATTTTCATTGCCGAGGTGCTGCTCACACATCTCCCTCTCACCCAACCCCTGTAACACAGACTGGACATCCCAGCGAGTCACTTTTCCACTTTCTGCTGCTGGGAGATGTTCCTGAGGGGAATTCCTGCTTTGAAGCAGGCAGGGCTGAGTGCCACACGAACAAAAGCAATGAGACAGCAACAATCAGAAAGAATCAAACATGTACAAGCCATTCTTCCCTGGAAAACCCTTTCTTCTAGGAAACCTCCTTTTGAGAGCTTCAGGTTTCTCCTGGCAACGCTTTATTGATTCTGTATGAAAAGATCCTTTTCTTCAAACACTTATTATCTTAATATCTCAGCAGCTTTTCGAGTCGACACGTGGAAGGCAGAGCCATTAGCCAAATTCTACGTTGGAAATTTCAAAGTGCAGGGAAAGGTGGTATCAGCCACACTCTTGAAAGTGTTGGTATCTCTGCTGGCAGTTTATATAAAAGATTTCCCCTGAATTAATGCAGTAAGGAAGTATTTGAGTGGAATAAAGAATGGTAAGGGAAGCTGTCCCTGCAAAACAAAATAAACCTTCAGATTTCTTTGGTAAACTAATCCTGGCCTTTCTAGCACAGACCTGCTATAGCTTTCTTGAAGACAATGGGATAGAATAATTTTTTATGAACCCTTTACATATATTAAAGTGGATTTACTGAGGCTGAAAACCTTCTATTGTCTCTTGGTGGACAAGTCAGATGTATTAAAATGGTAATTCTTTCCCCTGTTTTTAATCCTCTCAACATGTTTCCCTCACACATAGAGCATGAACCAAAGATAGCAGGATTTAGCAGAACATTTGCAAATTTTATTTTGGCAGATTGCGTAACGCGGGTTCAAGGTAATGGAATAAATTACAGATCCCTGAAGGAAAGGGAACATTGTCACTTCTGAAAGTCAGCTGTAATAATTGGGCATCCCAATTATGTATAATCCTGTGTGAATTAGTAACTACAATGGTTCCACTGAATAGGTCACAACCACTGCGAAGAAGCAGAGTTCTGCTTGGCACTAATTTATCACTGCTTTTAATGAACCCACTGTGCATAAATCTGGTCCATTATTTATGGAGTCACCTACCTGCCCATACATTTCTTTTAATCACAATTTTCAAATTACTCTGTCCTCCCATCTTTTCCTCTCTCTCTTATGTGGCAACCTTTTCCATAAGGCAAAATGATTCATTCATATTTCTTTATGTTTAGATTTAACATCCTCACTTTACGGGGTCTTTGTCTTCAGAACAACAAACCAGCACATTTTGTGCAGCACAGTAAAATTTTGATATGGATGAAGGACAATACCTGTTCCTAAAGCACTATAAATTTTTTATAAGTCAATGAAAGAATACAGAGTAGCAAACTTTAACTCAATACAAAGTCTTTGGGAAGCCCCTTCCTCTCAAATAATTGATATTTTCTTTGGTTTGAACCTATCTGAACCTGCCAGAAATGATACCACACACAAAAGGTGATCTCAGAGCCACATGAGCCAATATGAGGCTGACTGGTTTAATACCTAAATTTTGCCTCTTGAATAGCATTTCTCTTTGCATTTACTCATTCAGCCTTGTTGTAGGGGTGTTTTTTCCTGATTTTAATGGATGGAACATCCTGCCTTCATCAGGAAAGCATCGTGCACATTCCTAGTAGGAAGGGCAAGAAATTAATTTTTCATAGGATTATCAAACTGAGGCTAAATTAGACAAGGATGTCCTTGCCAATGGCAAAGTGGCAAAATTTGGCAACTTTTGCTAAACATAAGAATCCAAGGGGGTGGCCCACTGGACTTCCCGGGCTCAGGCTGCTGCTGGGAGCCCAAAATCCCTGTCTCCCGTGGTAGATGCTGCAAGGAGCTGCCCTGAAGTGCATTTTGTGACTTGGCACAGCGATGCTGCTGCTGGCACAAGGAAATGCTCCTTAAGAGCCTTTCCTCCAACCCTTCTCCTCTTCCTCCAACCCTTCTCCTTTTCCTCCAACCCCTTCTCCTCTTCCTCCAACCCTTCTCCTCTTCCTCCAACCCTTCTCCTATTCCTCCAACCCCTTCTCCTCTTCCTCCAACCCTTCTCCT